>CM031237.1:479880658-480001230 GCA_018340775.1 Taxus wallichiana var. yunnanensis
TATGTTAGGTCCCAAATACTCCATCTTCGTGTCAAATTTTCATGCTACGAAATTCACTTCTAGGCAAGTTGCTTGGAATATGCCCTCATTTGATAGTTTTCATCCCAACTCATTTAAGAATAGGAAAACTCATTCAAATGGGATCTCTCAAGTCCAAGTCACATGCCCTTGTAGCAAGTACTAGTAAGGGAAAGAAGACTGAAAAGAAGAAAGAGAAAAGGACCAACCTAAGAAGGAAACCAAGACCAACCAAGCCAAACCCAAACCTAACACGAAAGCACTTCAATTTCGAGCCTAAAGTGAAGAAAGATAAAATTGTAAGTGTTCCTATTGCAAGAATATTGGTCATGAAGAGCATCAATGTATGAGAAAAAAATTGATCACCTTACTCATTTACTTGAGAAAAATCATATAGGTGTTCCTGATTCTATCAAACAAAATGCTCAAAAGTCAGTCTTCCACTACAAGAGAGTCTAAATCTGATAAGAAGAAAGGAAAGGCCCTTATAGCTCTGAGATTTTCCTTCATTGACGTGGATTATAGATTTTCAGTGCCTCACACCACATGGCTTCTTTGCATGTTGATTTCTCCAACATCAAACCATGTGGCATGTCCCAAATCACATTGGGTGATGACATGATACAATGTCATTTTCTGATAAGTGGATCGGTAGAGATGGATGGGGAACATTTAACCAAGTGTTGAGTGTTCTTTATCTCTACCAATAATCTCCTATCAGTTTACCAAATCACTCACCTTAGTGAAGGAATGCGAGTGGAATTTGGTCCTAACTCAGTGATTATTCATGAGCTTCACAATGACACTACAATGGCTGAGGGAAAGGTGGATCACCATTCACTGGTTGTATACATTTTCCCACTTTACTTTTGATTTGATGCCCACTACCTTGCTCACTCATGCAAATGAGGTTAGTAAGCTATGGCATGAGCATTTTGGGCATCTAAATTTTGTTACCTTGAACAATTGAGCCAAAATGAAATGGTCAACGGGTTACCCCACGTCATATTTTCTAAGGG
Organism: Taxus wallichiana var. yunnanensis; assembly: GCA_018340775.1. Taxonomy (NCBI): domain Eukaryota; kingdom Viridiplantae; phylum Streptophyta; class Pinopsida; order Cupressales; family Taxaceae; genus Taxus; species Taxus wallichiana. The sequence goes on from CM031237.1 coordinate 479,881,696, forward strand.
TCTTTATGAGGGTTGTGCCTTGGAAGCACCCTAAAAGAGTTTTGACAAAGGAAAATCCTGGAGAGCTACTCATCTTTGGATCTTGTTCATAGTGACATATTTTTCCCATTTCCATCTCCTTCATTTACTAGAGCTCTTTATATACTTACCTTCATTGATGACTATTTCATGATATACTTGGGTATATTTTCTTAAGCTTAAGTCTTAAGTCTTCAAACATTTTTAGACTTTAAGGATCTTGTTGAGAAACAGTGGAATGGTCTATCAAGGTTCTTCAACTAAAATGGAGGTGAGTATGTGAGCAATAGGTTCAAGGATTTCTATACTTCTGAAGGGATTGCTTTGCAGCATACATTTCTTACATCCCTTCACAAAATGGAGTTGTGAAAAGAAAGAACCAAATGCTTAAGGAGATGGCCACTTATATGGTTCACTCAAGTCCCTTCCTCCATAGTATTGGGCCGAAGTAGTGAATTGTGCTTGTTACATTTAGAATCATGTTCCACATAAGACAGTAAGAGGGATGACACCCTTTAAAGCCTAGTTTTGACGTGCAAGCTCTGATGTTGAGCACTTTCAGTCTTCAGATCCAAGGCTATGGCTCAAATTCCTAAGAAGAAACGCAAGGCCTTAAAACCACAATCCAAACCTTGTATCTTTTTAGGTATCCTGATGGCATGAAGGGATATCAATTGTTGAACCCTACTACTCATGAGATTTATATTGAGAGAAGTGTGAAATTTGATGAGTCTTCTTCAACTTCTACTTCTCTACCTTCTGAGGTTCTTATGCTTTCGATTCTAAATCCAACTCTTTGATGATGATGTTATTGAGCATGCTCCTCCTCCTCTTGATCCTCCTTCACCTCCTAAACCTCATGCTTTGAGTCTTTCGATTCTGACGGTAGTGTTGAGGAACCTTGTTCCTTCTCACTCGAGTGAAGAATCTTCCGACTCTGAGCCTGATCCTCCTAGTCCTCTTGGGCTAGGAAAAACTTTGCAGAGTGCTAGAGAGTGGATGGGAGATCCTTCGACAAGAGGTGGACTCACTCAGAGTTCATTGGACCTCACTCCTTCACCTCTCCACTTCTACCCTCGTATTTTCTAGAGGCTTTGGTATTCCTGAGTGGGATTCTACCATGGATGAGGAGTATTCCTCACTCATGAAGAATGATACTTGGGATCTCACCCCTCTTTTAAAAGGAAGAAAAATCATTTGTGTAAGTGGGTGTTCAAAAAAGTATGGAGTATGGAGATGTCACAAGTTTAAAGCATGACTAGTAGCTAAGGGTTTCTCCCGGAGGGTAGATGGGGTTATTCTCAAAACCTTTTCTCCATTTGAAGATGACTTCTATTCGACTGACCCTCACCATCACTATGGCTAAACAAATGGGAAGTCCATCAAATGGATATTAAGAGTGCCTTCCTTCATGGGGACCTAGAGGAAGAGATCTACATGGAAAACCTCTGGTTATGTCCATGATCCCTCCCTCATTTGTAAGTTAAAGAAGTCTCTCTATGGCCTTAAACAAGCCCCTCGGCTTGGTATGCCAAGATGGACTCCTTTTTACTTACATCAGGGTTCACTCAATGTCACTCTAACCCAAATGTTTATATTCTATGGCAAGATGACTCCATACTCATCCTTTTTTGTATGTCGATGACTTGTTGATCACAAGCATAACTCTTCCTCTATCATCGATTCTGTGAAGATTTCCTTATCTAACAAGTTTTCCATGACTAAATTAGGATTGCTTCATTACTTTCTTGGGATTTATATTTCACAATCTTGATTCGAATTATGATTTCATATCCTAAGTACTCCCTTGATTTTCTTTCTTGGTTTCATATGTCCGATTGTAAGCCTTCTCCTACTCCTTTCCTTTTCGGGGTTAAGTTGGTTTCTAATTTCTCTACTCCCTTGGTTGATGGTACCTTTATCAACAAGTTGGGGAGCTTGATTTACCTTACTCACACACATCTAGATCTATCATATGTCATTGGGATCATGTCCAGATTCATGCAGGAGCCACATGAGTTACATTAGAAAGTAGCTAAGTGGATCCTTCACTATGTTCATGGCACTTACACGATGGCATTCACTATCTAGGAGGAGTGGATATTGACTTAGTTAGGTTATTGACTTATTCGATTAGTCCAGTGATTTAGATCATCAGAAATCTACCTCAGGCTATATTTTTTCTCTTGGTTCGGTCCTATGTTAGTTGGTCTAGCAAGAAGTAGAATGTAATTGTGATATCTTCTACAGAGGCAAGAGTACAAAGGAGTAATTAACGCTACCACAAAGTTGTTTGGTTATAGGGTATCTTGACAGAGTTTGGTATTCACTATCGATGGCCTACTATCATCTACTATGACAACATGAGCACCATCTCGATTTTAAAATCTAGTTCAACATCAATGGACAAAGCACATTGAGATATATATGCATTTCATTTAAGAGTTGATCCATGATGACATCATCAATTTACAATATTGTCAAACATCTGATATGGTTGCAAAATTTTTACCAAACCCTTCACTAAGGTGAAGTATCTTCACTTGCGGTCTCTTCTTGGGGTGAGGTCTGTTACAGCCACCCATCTTCTTCGGGCTTTCTAGTTCTCTTCTTCTTCTTCTAGAAAGATTGTAGTTTATACATGAGTACCTTATTAGGCCTTTAGTTGTCAGGACTCATTTGACGCATCTTTCTTAGGTTTTTAGGAGTCTTTTATCTCTTATAAGTGGATGTTTTCCCTTAGGATTTTTCCTCCATTACTTGAGATCCTTATTGTACATGAGTACCTTATCAGGCCTAGTTATCGGACCCATTCTTTTCTTCTTATTTTCTAGGAAGATATTTTTTCTACATGGGTACCTTATTAGGCTTATTAGTCAAGCCCCATTGACACATTTTTCTTAGTTTTCTAGGGGAGTTCTCTTTTTGTTCTGACTTTCCATGACCTTTACCTCAACTTTGATGAAGGGGGGTGTTGGTGTATATGATTTGACTTCATCATCATTCGACATTTATCCACCTAAATGGTTAGTCATCTCACTTAGTGAGAATAGGTCATAGTTGAAGGTCATAGGGGTCAGTGACATGTGTCATGAATAGGAGTTACACAACACTCCTATATGTACCTGTTATCTCTGATCTATGAGAATGTGAGACACATCATTGTCTTTTATGTACTTAATTTTCCTTATGATTCATGCTCTTTGCACGTAATTACATGAAGCGCTCTCATCTCCATTAAAACCATACTTTTTCACTATCTTCGATGTGCATGATATTCCAACATCGATTCTCGTTCAACATTTTAAAGATCTGATTATTATCGAGTAATAAAAGGAAAAATGATGTAAAACATTCAATCCAAAATGCCATACAGCAGAAATTCCCCAAGTTGCGCATGCACTCAAAGGGCCTCTTAAGAAAAATTAAAGCCCACCTTAGAGAAAATCTGACCCAGGGACAACTCATCATATTTAGGAAAGTCACTCTAAAATAAAGAACTCCCTTTAAAAACGGAAAACATGTCCTAGGAAAGGGCAGCGAGGATCGTAAAGGCACTCAACTTGGCCTCGGGAGCAAAGAACTCGACCAAGGGTAAAGGGAACTTGCCCAAACAAATGCAACCATAAACTCAACACACAAATCCACCCAAGACTAAGATAGGAAGACTAACACCATTGTAAAATTAATAAATGTAACAAAGACAACATGGATTAAAGTGAGCAAGATAGGCCAAAATTCACACCTTTCTAAAAAAATCACTATACACTTAAGGGAAAAAGTTGATTAAAAACAAGAGATGAAGACCCAACCTCTCCAAATTTATGTATTAAGTCCTCCAAATTTGGCTACAACCTTGTTAGATCTAGTTATAAAACCCCCCGAAACTACGCAATGCTAAATCCAAAAGGATACAAACTCCAAGAAACTGCATATCAAACATGGTTAACAAGATTCCAAATAAAATGAACTAAAACTTATACGATAAGCTATCTTGTTAAAAATGAAGTAATCAACAACTAGATTACACAGGAGTGCACATTTACTTGAACATCTACTGTAATATCATACTCCTGTACTTATTCTCCAAGAATCAATGTGGAATCTCGTGCCTATTGAAGATAGTTACACTTCCCATGGAGATGAGAACGCTTCACGTAATCCTTAATGTAAGGGCATGAATCGAAAGGAAAATCAAGTACGAAAAGACAAGGGGTGTAACTCTAACATGCTCATAGATCATAAATAAGAGGTATATATAAAGGAGTGTTGTGTAACTCTGTGTGTGCCCGGAGTACGTGCATCTTTTACAATGGTGACCTATTTAACTATGACCTGCATTCACCAAATGTGAGATGACATGCACCATCTAGGTGGACAAGTCATTGCGAATGACGCATGAAACATAGTCATATACACCAATCAAGCTCTTGAATTACTTTGGTGAAGGAACATTAATAATGATGGTTCGATGCTCACTAGATATATTTTAGGGATAAGATTTGCAGGATCTCAATATTTTACAATTGAGATGAGAGTGATCAGCATGCAAGTTGAGTCCAAGATGGGATTAAACCATGATGCATGTACCCAATTATTTGTTTTAAAGCATAACAATCATTGTCATGATGTCCATTAATTCTATGATAATTATAAATGGTTTACAGGTATTTTATAAGCTCAATAAGGAGGGTAGTAATGAATATGTGGTAAGGTGATCAACCTGGTGATTGAGGAGCTCAAGAAGAATATCGATTGCTTATAATTTTGATCAAACTTGAGAGGTGTTTTTTGTGGTAAGACCTTGGCTTCATCTTATATGAGAACATGTAATAGATTTGGATTGGGATGAGATGCTCAGAAGAAGAACTCGGTCTAGGTCCTAAGAAGAATGATCCTTGAAGTGTTGCAGATTTTATCTAAATGAGGGGATGTAATCATGGTTTCCATAGCTTGAAATTTATCTTAAATAAATGATGTAAAGTTTCGAATGGACTCAAAGATTTATTGATTGGATGTGGTATCAGCCACATGGAGGATTTAGAGAGAATTTGTACGAAAAAGGCACTTACTCGAGGTGGCATATTTTGGTCTAGGTACATTTTATATCATTTGAGAGAACATTTTAACTCAAGGTAGGTGCATTTGAATTAATTTACATAGGAGATTGAGGAATTTTAGTGAGCTATTAAAGAAAAGGTATTGTGTGAAATAAGGATCTAAGAGGGAAATCAAATGGTTATGGTTGCTACTCCAAACAATGGTGAAATGACCTCTCCAAATGACTTGTTAAGTCACTTTAGATATTCATCTACTAACCTTGTTGAAGGCTTTAGGCAAGGATTGAACTTGGCTATGAATCATATGTATTATATGAGATGCAAATCAAAGCATGGTGTAAAGTATAAAGGAATGAGGTGCACTCTTTTATAGTTTTCCTTTTGGGAGAAACTTGTATTTTGGTGCATGTGGGACTAAAAGCCCCAAATTAGATTAGAATTGTTAATCATGATTAGGCCTTACTAATCACAATTAGTGAATTACCAAGTGATTAAGAGGTATGGAGCCTTAATCAACCACTTAGGGTCAACTAGAGGCTAGGATAAGATTTTGAAGCTTGTTGAGACATTGTGGAGGTGAATGGGGTGATTTTGAGTGGTTGGAAGAGGGGTTTGAGTCAATATTAGGGCATATTGACCAAATCAAGGGAAAATAGGCTTAATTAGCTATAAATCACTAATTGTCTATTTTGAAGAGGATTTTGACTTACGATTCATCATAAAGTGGCATCCTGAATGCGAAAGGGTTTGGTGATCAATGAAGTTATTGTTAATTGACCAAATTGGTAAGAAATGTTAGTTAATTAGTGAAAATCACTAATTATAATGGATTTGGCAAGAATGAGAGTGATTTGTGTGCATTTTGGCAATAAGATTGCAAAAGTGGAATTTAGGTGTCTACATTTTCCCCTGTTTGAGGTGAAGTTAGTGACTTCACTTCAAATATAGTAGACAAACATAAACAAGTAAATTTTTGAAGAAAAATTAGTGGAATGAAGGATGCCCCCTCGAGTGTCGATGGGGTGATAGAAGAAGTCAATCGACGATCGAAAATATGATTGAAATGGATAGAAGAAAATAGGTTAGAATGGGCAAAACCCTTAGGTATTGAGAAGGAATAAGGATAGGGATAAACATGTGGTTGTTTATTGCCCCGGGTGAGTTTTTAGAAGAAAAATTAGTAATGGTAATAAATGATAATGGAGAAGAAATGATTAATGGAGAAATATAGGACAAGCCCAACCTTTGCATCCAACCTTTCAATAAGCAACTTGTTATATCATTTTTCCCTAGGTCTACATCATCGGCCTTTATTGAAATGAACAAAAATGTAAGATAACATGAAAAGCTAAATTACTTAACATTTGTCCATTACTACGTAACTCCATGCAACATACATAATGCAATGCAATACGAGAAAGTAAAATGATATCTAACTCAAATGCAACATACACAAATGCAATGCACAAGAAAGTAAACCAACTAACCTAACAAAAAAACCAATACAATCACACGCACTCAAAACAAACAACATTTAAGATAGTTGCACCAATGTTTTTGTTATCAAGTTGTAGTTCCCAAATGTTCATGTTGTAACTGAAAAGGGTTAAAAATGGTGCCCCAAGCAAGGATACATGCGAGGGGAATAATGAGGACACAAGTAGTCCCATGGAAAATCTTTCATGTGCTACGACATAGTCTCTGACAACTCACTTGTTGCACGGAGTACCGACATAGCATGCAACCGAGCTTTTGTTAATGGAGGTAGATCACGATGATCCGTAAGTCATTTGAGACAAGAATAAGAAAGAACATCAGAAAGATGGTTTTGTAGGACAAATTTCAATGTTCGAGGATGATGCAAGTGATACAAGCTTTTAGTTGTATGCATGTTGTTTACCATTTTTTGAAAAAAATTTTAAAATTTTTACAATTTTTTGGATTTTTAATGATTTTATTAATTTTTTTTTTTTTTATTGTTTTTAAATTTTTTTTATTTTTTACGGAAGAAAATATTATAAAGAAATAACGAAGTCGGGAGACAATGTTAAAGTGACCATAAGGCAAAAAAATGCCCCAGTAGTAGTAAGCCATCCGTGAAGCAAAAATATGCCCCAACATAGCGAAAACGTGTGTCAAAAATAATTATTTATTAAAAATAATCACCACGGGCAAGTGTTAGAGGAATTTTAGAAGAAATACGGTGGTCTCGAGGCACTTTGGGAGCAAGAAACACACCGTGGAAGGTAGAAATGAGCATATAAGCCATCGCAAGTTATTTTACCACATTTGCTTACCATTTGACTATTGATTTGAGCTCTGACCTACGAGAGGAAATGGCGAGGATAGTGAATCGAAGGCACCATGTGGACCATGTGAGGGACTACCTAAGGCTTCCAACGGATGGACCACAGGTACACAATTATTCTTTTTACCCTAGGTAATTCAATTTTTTTGAATTTTTAGCTAAAAATATGTATTTTAGGCTAAATTAGGGAAAACTAGGGGGCTAGCATGTAGGGGGCATTCTAGCGCCTAGTGTGGTGTTTGTGTATTTTTGTGTTTTACTTGCTACATGGGCACCTATGTATGCTTCTTTTTTTATTTTTTATTTTTTTCATGGGTTTATGTTGGCATTGCATGTTGGCATTTTTGCATTTTTTTTTTTTTTTTTTTAAGATGGGGGCACTTTAGGCATGCCTATGTTGGCTCATTTTTTTTTTTTTTTGACTTTTTTGCAACATGGGGGCACTGGGCATGCCTATGTTGGCTCATTTTTTTTTTTTTTTGACATTTTTTTTTTGCAAAGATGGGCATGGGCATTTTTTTTTGCATTTTTTTGGCAGGGGCACCTATGTTGGCATGCATTTTTTTTTTTTTTTTTTTATTTTTTTTTTTAAAGCATGGGCATGCACTGTGGCATTATGTTGGCCTTTTTTTTTTTTTTTTGATTTTGTTGCAACATGGCATATGTTGGTATTTTTTTTTTTGAAATTTTTTTTTTTTTTTTTGAATTTTTGATTTTATGGTGCATGGGTGCACCTATGTTGCATTTTTTTTTTTTGAGTTTTTTAATTTGGGTGCATGTTAACTTTTTTTTTTTTTGATTTTTTATTTTTTTTTTTTTTTTTACTCGCACGTGAGCACTCGTGCATGCCTATGCCGAGAACATGGCACTAGTGCACACAGGGGGCGCCTATGCATAAAAGACAATTTAAAATTGTTTTAGGTAAAAACTTAGTTTTAAAAAACCCTACGTAGAAGAAAAAATAGTGAATTATAGAAAATTTAATGATGGAATAGAAGAATAACATGATAAACTAGACTTTTTAGAAGAAATTACATGGTAGAATAGAAGACAATTATAATAATTAACTTGATTGGCTCAGAGATGTACTTGGATGCACTTAGGGACGTGGGAGTGACATGCGCGACTTCAGACCTACGAGGCCACCTTTGATGCCCACCGGATTTTCTTAGAGATCACCCTAGAGGTGACAGTTTATCATATATAGCTCATATGCCACATATCACTTTTGATCACAGTCTTCTCACAACCTTAGTTGAGAGATGGTGGAGCGAGAGCCAACTTTCTGACTCCCTACTAGTGAGATGAGTGTTACACTAGAGGATGTTTGGCGGATCCTGTGAGTTCCGATTCAGGGTCATTTGGTTACCTACGATGGTCACCCAGACCAGGTTGAGCATTATACAACCATGATATTTGGAGTGACTGATATCCCCCACCGAGGTATGTCATTTGGTTAGGAGATGCATGGCGATCCATGGCTAGGACGGGTCCCCGTATATTTATTAGCTCTTATCAGTGGCATGTTTGTTTCCTGACAAGACCGGTGCATGATTCTCCCTGGGTCTTATTAGAGTGATCCACATCCTGCTTTAGGGTAGGGTTTACTGGTATTGGGGTCAGTGTATATTGGCTCACTTATATTTTGATTTGCACTTGATAGCCTATCATGGGCAGAGGACATTGGGCCCTGCTACTTTATTATAGATCTGGGCTTGGGATCATATTGTTATTAGAGCGTCCCCTTTAGAGCTTGAGAGCTCGAGTTCTTGGAGATCCTTCTCTCATGGGTGGGTTCCATGGAGATGATATTCACAGCCACATGGGGGGGACACAATTACTACCGGTGAGAGTTTGATGAGTTACAACCCCATATGATCACATGGTGGCCATACATGCTATATAATGGCCACATGATGCAGATGAGTTGAGGACAACCACAGTGACCATTTTATCATTGGGAGTAGGAGCCACATCTTAGAGTGGTATAGGGTGGACCGGGTCCAACGTCAGTTTGGTCTCATCCAGGGATTCTTGGAAATGAGATGTGGTATGCACACGCCAAGTATAGAGATATTTTTGATATGGGACCCCAATTAGGTGGACCAAGCTCATACGAGCTTTTCACAGGTAGCCCCACACCTTGGGTACAATGGGTGCAGATAGTAGATCCAGGGACTACACCAGACTATGCAACATGGTATGCACTAGTGTTGCCACATAGATTGACTATTCCCCATGAGGTATTGGATGCAATGAACACAGAGGAACATGATCCAGATCCATAGGTACAGCATACAGGCATAGGCATAGGCATGCACAATGTAGGTACCATACATGGGGGTACCAAATGCAACAAAGTAGTGCTACTACAACAACATATCTTAGTACAACAATGGGTAGTGGTGTAACCACACAGTGTGTGGCACCATGGATGCCAGTGCAGGATCAAGTGCAGGCACCTTTATCACCCCTTCACGTGAGTCCATGACATAGTCCACCAGAGGTGGAGGAGATGACTAGGATGATGAGGATATGGAGGATACATTTTCAGATGTACATATATATATATAGGATATGTAAGATATACAGGATATGGGATATGCATGATATACATGATGATGATATAGATATATGCAAGATATATAGGGCTATACAAGATGATGTGACATGTGTATGCTATACAAGATATGCTCCGGATATAGTTGAGAGGATGTGTATACATAGAGGATCATGCCTCTGAGAGATAGATATCAAGCCATAGAGAGAGATGAGAGCCATCATAGAGAGATCAGGCCCTTTATAGAGAGATATATAGAGAGAGACCTTACATCTCGAGATGAGATCCAAGATGATGATAGAGGATCAAACACATTACAGAGAGAGATCAGGCCCTCCCAGAGAGATCAGGCCCTCACAGAAATGGGGATCAGATATGATAGAGATTAGATCAGGCCAGATAGAGATAGAGCATAGATTGAGTAGAGATAGGGTGATAGAGATAGCCTATAGCTACAGGAAAAGTGGGCTCATCTATAATAGAATAGGTTATAACTATAGAAAGAGATCGAATTAATCTATAACAGAGGATCAGAGGGATCATGATAGATAGAGGGATCATGATATAATAGATCGGTCTACATCATAGATAGAGCTAGCTAGATGAGGGCGAGAGTGTGATACACTACAGTAGAGAAGACACACATCTTTTAGGATGCAGTTGATGATTGGGCACAATGTGCTATACTATGTAGCAGGTGAGGCCACCTATTATAGGATGTAGTATGTATGCGCATTCCGACCAAGCAGAGAGTTCCTGAGTATAGTCATATAAAGTAGGTAGTATGATCATGATCTCTCAGATCTCATAGACCATCATGATCAGTGTGATCCATAGAGGGTCCTTCAAGACAGCCGACTTCAAAGAAGCATGGGTCAGTTCATCTCATGGTCATTTCAACTGATGTAGTTTCAACATGAGTTCAGTTCAACATGATGCAACACCTTCTACACGTTTAACACCTCAGCTTGCCCCCGCCTAGTAGCATACTCGGACTAGGAAGCCCTGACATGGGTGAGAGTCATGGTTGACTCTTATTGATGTACCAAATGTACTACTTTCTTTTTGGTGTACTACCTCATGATGAAGGCATACTTTTATACGGATGTATATGTATTGTTTTTTATCATGCCTCGTGATGAAGGCATTTTTTTATAGATGCCCATGATGACTTGTTATATCAGATGTATATGGACATTTATATTTTTGATGATATATGATGATAGATGGATTACCGATGTATCACATGTTGTTTATGAGATATCATGCTTAATTTATTTCTTTATGTTTGTATCACATGTTAGATTATGAGATAGCCTTAGCTGATATCATACTTGTATGTTTGATGAGATACTTTGAGTAAAACATGTTTATATTTTTGATATTGGTGTGGGGGGATAGATTTGTGATCATGCGCAACCCCTCTTGCCCCATTGGTGATACGGTACTTGATGATTAGCTTTTAGCATACATGCATGATGTAGACTTAGCATTTATTGATATATGATGTATAGATGTGATGGATATATGTGATATGATGATGAAGTGATAACACAATGTACAAGTAAAAATTGACAAGCACAAGTTAAACAAATCTAATCAAAGCAACACATTTATTTACAAGTATGCATATAAAAATGAACTCAATGCAATGAACTACATATTAAAACAACATTCAATCTAAGTAAACAAGTGAATTCAATCTAAAGCACACAACATGAAAAATAATGCAACTAAAAACCATACAAACCAACAACTAAAAGTAAGCAAACTACTACTTTGTTTTTGTGGGACAATTTTGGGACATTTTTTCATTGTTTTTTTGGTTTTATCTCTAAGACAATTTTCTATTGTTTTGGAGTTTTCTACAAAACATATTTGAATGTTTTGATTTTTCCAAAGGACATATCTCATGTTTTGGGGATTTCAAAAAGTTTATACGAATGTTTTTTATGTTTTCTCAACAATTTTCCAAAGTGAATGTGCAAGGAAATGAAGAAATGTGGATGCCCCAACATTAGATGGGATGTACAAGGGCAGAATGCCATGTGGTATATGCCAAAAGTGACACTGGCAAGTTTCCCCAACATGAGATGGGTTCATTCAAAGTTAAATTCTCCACATTCAAAAGGTTAGATTAGCTGATCAGGGGAAAAGAAGGATAGGCTCACAAGGGACTCAAATGAAGGTAAAGACCAACTTAGGAAAAGTTTTCATACTCCTAAACCTAAAATGCTTGTGAACAATGGACCCTCCTTGGTGCCGAAAAATTTTTTCACCAAAGGACTTGTCCAAAGTGCCACCATTGTGTGGTTTTCACTATTGGATGCACCTTTTTTATTTATCTTTTTTTTTTTTTTTTTTATACTTTTTTTTTTTCTTGATATTTTAGAGACCCCATACTTAAGCATAGAAGTACTTAAGATGCATTGTGTTCATGGGTTCTCAAAGCTCTTGGCCATCTGCATGGGCTAGCTTATAGGCACCTAAACCAAACTTGGTAACCACAACATATGGTCCTAGCCAATTGGGTTCAAATTTCCTTTCTTTTCATAGTCCTTATTGGTGTTCTTCTTATTCTCTTTTAACACCATGTCCCCTACCTCAAATTGATGAGGTATGACTCTTTTATTATAGCTTCTCCGCACTCGATCCTGATACACTTTAAGGTGATTGAGAGCATGTGAAGTCTTTTCTCATCTAATAGCTCTAACTCTTCCAATCGAGCTACTATGTAGTCCTCCTCTTCATTCAGGTAGTCCCTTAGCTCAATACACAAAGAAGGGATCTCGATCTCTAAAGGTAATATGGATTCAATGTGCCAATACTAAGGAGTATGGAGTTGCACCTGTGGGGGTGTGATAGAAGTTCTAAATGCCCAGAGGGTAGGGTGAATTTGTAAATGCCAATCATGACCTATCTTGTTCACCATCTTCTCCATAATGTGAATTAAGGTTTTATTGAAGCCTCATTTTCCCATTACCTTGAGGGTAATAGGGGTCGAGAACTTAAGGGAGATTTGAAAGCATTTGCAGAGTGCTTTCACAATTTTATTCTTGAATGACTTACCATTATCAGTGATAATAGTAGAGGGGATACCATATCGATAGATGATATGATTCATTATAAATTTAGAGATTTGGGGACCTTCAGCATAGGTAAGAGGAACAACCTCTACCCATTTTGTAAAGTACTTAGTGTGTGGTAGTTATAATGAACTTATGGCCATCCGAGGAGACAGGATTAAGTTTCCCTATTAGATCGAGACCCCACTTTGAGAATGGCCAGGGTGTGATGGTTGTAAGGATTACGCTGGTGCATGTATCAAGTCAAGTTGTCATACTTTTGACAATCCACACACTTCTTCACATGCTGACAACAATCATGCTCCATGGTAGGCCAATAATAGCCTACTATAAGAATTTTCTTTAGCAAGGATGATCCCATTAGTATGAGCCCCATAGATGCCTTCATGCACCTCTTTGATTTCTTGATAGATTCATCCAAATTTAAACATCACAACAGATTCCCATCGTAGCCTCGACGGAAGAGGGTGCCCCAAGTAGGGTATAACGGGCTATACTTGGATGAGGGTGTGTTTTTCAACATGGGAAATGTTAGTGGGAAAGGTTCCATCATGGAAGGTAATTAAATATTTCAACGTACCATGGTGAAAAGGGACCAACAACCTCACACACCAAACAAGAGTTCTGGTATGTCATATGTTGATGTTCTTATATTTTCAACAAAGAATGACATATCATATCATTGTTCCTCGGGGAATGGTCAACATAGATCCTACATAGCCATAGATCATCTCTACTCTATTCTGGGCTCTTGGTATTTTCTCAAATGTTATCTTCTCAAAGTATTCTTTCAAAGAATCCACCATCCTCTTGTATGGGAGGAGCTTCTCATCTTTTACCTTGTATTCATCTGTGACTTGTTTTGATAATAAGCATTGAATCACCAATGCAATTAACTCATCTGATATCCCACTTGATGGCTAGCTTCATCCCTACGATGAGAGCTTCATACTCCTATATTATTCATGCATGGGAACCCAAGTCAAAATGCTTGGGGAATCAAGTCTCCCATGGGAGTGATTAACACAACTCCGACACCTAACCATGAAAGGTAAAGGAGCCATCAAAGTATAATTTCCAAATGATAGATTCTTCAAGGTACATGATGGATGCATCTGGTAGTTCTAGACTCAAGGGTTCGGTACCTAGTAGTGGAGCTTTTACTAGCTGATCTACTAACACTTGTCCCTTTTACTAATTTTTGATGAACGTACTCAATGTCAAACTCACTTAATAAGATGATCCAATTAGCCATCTTTCCAGTTAGTGTTGGTTTGGACAATAAGTATTTTAGAGGGTCAACCTTTGAAATAAGCTTGATTTTATTGTTGAGCATATAGTGGTGTAGCTTCTAAAAAAAACACTATGACTAGGTAAGCCTTTTCTCATTTGTGGATAATTGAGCTCATATGCTATCAATGTTCTACTCAAGTAGTATACAACTTTTTCTCTCTTCTTATCATATTGGGCCAACAATGCCCCAATTTGAAATGTGTAGTAGAGATGTAAAGAAACAAGGGTTCTCTACCATGGGTGGCATGAGAATGGGGGTTTAGCCAAGTATTATTTTAGTAAAAAAAAATGTTGTTGTTTTATCCCCCTAGTGAAATTAACATCCTTCTTAAGAAGATGTGTGAACGTATGACACTTGTCTGCTAGCTATGAAATAAACCTTCTGATGGCCTGAATTTTCCCTTGTAAGCTACACAATTGTCTAATATTCTTAGGAGGAGGCATTTCTGTGATAGCCATGACTTTTTAGGGTCCACTCTATTCCTCTCCTTGACACAATGAATCCTAGTAATTTCCCAAATAACACACCGAAGACACATTTCTTCGGGTTAAGGTGGACTTTGTAGTCCTTAGGCATTGAAAGATATGCCACAAAATTTTTGGGTGCTCCTCCCGAGTTCTAGATTTAGCTAGTATATCATCTATGTAATCTTCCATAATGTCACTTATCATATCATGAAAGATTACAATCATCACCCTTTGATATGTAGCACTTGCATTTTTAAGGCCGAAGGGCATGACTTGGTAATAGAAATGTTCCCCCATGGGGTTGTGAAAGTTTTTCTTGTGTTGATCTTCTTCTACAATTTTTATCTGATTATAACCTGAGAAACCATCCATGAGTGATAACATCTCATAACCAACAGTAGAATCGATGATCATGTCGATGTTAGGAGAGGAAATTCATCCTTTAGGACAAGATTTGTTAATATCTCTAAAATCGTACACACTCTGATACCAACTGGATTTTTCTAACTGGTACCACATTAGAAATCCACTCTGAGTAGTCGATAGGCCTGATGAAGCCTACTTCTAATAACCTTTCTAGCTCTTCCTTTACCAATAAGGTGACACGAGGATGCATCTTCCGAGCTTTTGTTTGATGGGCTTGGTGTCTAGGTGCACAAAAGGTTGTGTACCACTAATGCAGATCAAGTCCTAACATGTCAGCATAAGACCAAGTGAAGATGTCTGCATACTCTCTCAAGAGTCCTATAAATGTTTTTGTTCTTTTGGCTGAGAGTGAAGCTCCCAACTTAACTATCCTCAGCAGCTCCTCCATGTCGATGTTAACATCTATCATATCTTCCACTAGTAGCTTTGACTCATCCCCCATGTGTGTAGGATCGGGAGGGAGATTGAGATCCTCCTCTACAAAAATTGGTTCAGGGAGGTGATCATCATCTTTATATGGGTACACTATTTTTTCCATAGGTTGTTCTACTTGTTTTCCACAAGCACCTCAAAGAGGTTTTCACTATAGGACTTCCCTTTTTATTTCCGCAAGGCTTTTTCTTTGGAACTTTTTCCCTTGCTCACTTTTTTTTACTTAAGTGTCCACATAACTCTACTTCCTCTCTAAGTACACACACATTTAAGTTGAATGGAGAACCCCTTCTTGTGATCATTTCTTGGAATGTTATCTCTGATGCCCAAGAACTCACCAATAGCCTCATCATTCTAAAACATGTCAATAGGTACGTGTTGTTGTTGATCCCAATTCACAAGTGATGGGTAGATGAGAGTTAATGTCTGATTTATAGGGGTTACAATGAGGGTGTAACAAGGGGTTATGGTAAGGATAGCCATGTTAGAGAATAGGTTCATAGAGGCGAGGTCTTCATAAAGACTACACCGGAATCTATTTCACTTTCATTTTCAAAAAACTATCCTCACTCTCAGAAGAAGCATACTCATTATCTGAAGGGTGAGACTCATACAAATGGATGCCAATACCTGATTTACCCAGTATACGATGAGGTATTGAAAGAGATTCTAATGGACCTTGCTTCATAGTGGCCACAACCACATCCTTGATATCTCATAGTAAGCATGATTCTATTAGGAATAACATACCTAGATGACTTGTAACACAAATCCATTTCATCATCTTGAGGATGAAATATAATATCGTTGAGGATTCTTTCATCTTCTAAAGAAGCCACCTGAAATGAAATTGTCAAAAGGAAATTCTCCTTGATCTTTGGAATTTGTAACATGGTCTACCATGTGCTTGGGCTGATAGAGGAATGTTTTGAATCATAAGGGCTTGTTGAAGATTATACTCTCCACAACCATTGTTTATGACCTTCATCTCCCATGTAGAAAAAGGAGATTCCAATGTAGTCACCATTTTTCACTGGGAGTCAGGGTGTTTGGATCCACTCGTGAAGCGAGGGCCTCCGACTGAATAGGACAACAATTTAGAGGGACACTCATAGATAGTGGGAAAGTAACCCAAAATGCTCTACAATGAGAAAATGGTTGGGGATCCCCTTGTATAGTAAGTGTTTTTCCTTCATACTGCAAATTTAAACATTGATGATACGTAGATGGCATGAACTCACTATATGGTGAATCCATGGGTGACCGAGCAAGATGTTGTAAGGGAGCTCCAAGTCCAAGACATGGAACTTCATATCATGGGTTATGGACCCACTTCCAATGAGAAAGTGATCATTCCAGCTGATTTTCATTCTTCATTGTCATACACCTTTATGGTGATGACCTTTGTTTCCAAATCAGCTTTTGTGCAGCCTAGTTATGGACTAGTTTAAGAGTACAAATGTTAAGACCCGATCCACCATCCACAAGCACTCTCTTGACCTTCTTACGCTTGATTATTACCTCAATATGTAAGGGTAGGTTATGGGAGGGATTTTCAGTTAAGGCTTATGTCGGACTAAAGGTTATGTGTCTTACAGGGAGTGATTTGCACTACCATGGCTTGTAAATGCATAGGGTCAACATCAATAGATACTCTGATCCCTGTAGGGTTTTGCAAAGTATGTCTTTATGGATGTTAGAAATCTTTAGAAGGTCTAAGATTGAAATCTTAGTTGTAGTCTTCTCTAGTTGATCTAACACATCATAATGACTCTCTTGAGGAGGAGGGGGAGTAGGTTCAAATTTATAACAAGGTGAGCTCATCATGTCATGACACACTCTCTTTTTAATTCTAATTGTATTGATTTTCTCAATGAGTGGGTCAACACAACCTATCAAGGCATCAAAATGGTCTTTTTTGACACATAGTTAGCATTCTTATTCTGAGATGATTGTCCCCGATCCATCTTTTTCTTTTCTTCGTGATTGGGAAAAGGCTCTTTGAAGATCCCTAAGTTTTCATTTGAGATTTTGCAGCAGGCAAAAAGGAGTCTACTTCAATATCACCACTATCAACTAGGTCTTGAATATAGTGTTTTAATCTTAAACACTTGTCATTTTATGACCCTTTACACTGGTGAAACCCACAAATTCATTCTCCCTAAACCATGATGGTTTAGGTGCATCATCTCCATAGGGTTGTGTTTTAGGGTATTTAACCATGTTAATGGCCTCTAACTATTTTAGTATGGATGATATTGATTCAGATAGAGGTGTGAAAGTATGACATTTATACTCCATAGGTGGATTTCCTTTTGTAAGCTTTAAAGGTGTGTGGTTCTGAATGGCTTGTACCCACTTAGAATCTACTATCCCATCACTAATGACATTTTGTTTCTATTAGGAAAAAATTTGTTTTATCATTAGATTTAGAATCATTATGATCACGGAGACAAGTTTTAGAATCCCCTAGCTAACAATGCTTTTTCAATTTGACTCCTTTTTTTATTACCTCTTCAAATGTGTTGCCACAATGCATTTGCAAGTGGAACGTAATGTCTGGATGGAGGTTGGGAAAAATATGCCTATTAACTATTTTTTGGGTATGGAGCAAGGAAAGTGGCTAGCTAATCCTCTCCATCGTTGTAAAAATGCAGCAAAGTTTTCATTATTTCTTTGTTTCACATTGCAGAGATCCAACATGGTGACATCATTTTCTATATTAAAAGAGAAGTGTCATATGAAAATTTTGCTAGTAGTTCTAGCCATGTTGATATGGATCCCTTAGGGATGTGTACAAACCATTCTAGCATCATTGCTCCTAAACTTCATGGAAAGAGGCACATAAGATAATTGTTGCTGAATGCCACCTCTTGACATGCCATATAAAAATATTTAATATGGTCACGAGGGTCACCTTTTCCCTTATACTTGTCAAATTTTGGAAAATCAAAGTGTCTTGGAAAGGTACCTATAGCATGGCTTTGTCAAATGGGTAGGGACATAACTCATCAAAATCGGTATTTCTTGTTATTGTTACCGGTTTGGCCCTCTTGTAATGCTTGAAGGGTGTTCTTCATAGTTGACCACTCTTGGTTGAAAAGTCAGATCTTGTGTGGGTGGTGTAGGTCTATACATAGGATTAAATCTAGGTGTATTCCCACCCCTATTTTTATGAGAATCTCTTCATAAGGATCTCTTTGTGCCTCCCGTCGAGGAGTGTTTATTGGGAACTCATGAAATGAAGCCTTAGGTTTTTCCTTTGGTATGGCTTGTTTCAAAACTTTTGGTTGTTCCTTTGTATATGTGAAGCCAAACTTGCCAATTGGTGAGTGAGGGCTGACTTTTTCTAATGTCACCTCTTGAATAGGTATTTCATGATGATTTTCATTTAGGGAGGTTGTGCATGATGATGAACATGTTCCTTCATTGTCTTCACAATGTATTCTAACAACAAGTATATGATAATCTCCATCATTTTCAAATGGTACCTCCTCATTATTTTGTGGTATAGAAGTAGAGGCATGACTTGGATTTAAAATTTCATTGATGGTATAATGAGGTCGGTCTACTTCCTCTTCTCCACGAATCATTCCAAATGAGAGAAGGGTCTACTATGGAAGGTAACTTAGCTCCTAGTTCCATAACATGCATAAGAACCTCATGTTTGTTTTGAAAATGTAATCATCAAAATTAGGTAGGATGATGTTCTATATTCATACGAGGAGAATCTTCTTCTCCACCACTATGGTCAACCATGAGATTATCCTCTAAAAGAGGGTTTCACCTCCAAATATATCAGCTTCCTAATCTTCAGGATCCCATTCTCGTAGTAGGCATACTCGAAATAGGAGGTACAATGTGATAGAATTCCACTAAGGTTTACTAAAAAGGACCTTAGTCAAATTTTGACAAATAAACGATAATGTTGTCTCAAAGAATGGTGACTATAGAATAGCCACAAATCCACTAGGTCAATGTGACCTAAAAACCAAAGAATAAACAATAATTCAACCTAGAAGGTAATATACGACACAAGCTTATCTTGAATAATACAATGATGTATAACACTCAAAATTTAGTCACACCAAATAGTTTACTCCCTAAGATTTGTCTAGATAGGTTTGAAACCAAATAGTGACAACACAATATCACCAGTTAGGTCAAGTTTGCAACAAACAAGGCCTAAATGATAAGGAAATGTTGACGCGATCTTCTAACAAGGTATACTAAAAACCAGTTTCTAAACACTAACAAAGTCTAAGTCTTGTAAAATGGATGATAACAATGTGAGCAACGTAATGACACTATTTGGACACGTGAACCAAGCTTTTGGAAAGCAATATTTTTAGTGTCAAAATGATGTTATCGTGATGCTAGAAATGTATCCTCAACACTCACAAAACTCAAGACAAAGTTAGGATGTAAAAACTATGTCTAAGTATAACAAGAATTTTAAGCATGTGAGTAACATAACTCTACAATATAGAGATTTAGGCCTAATTTCACAATGGAAACAAGACGTAAATATCTCAATTGTATGGCTACAATGTGGGCAGCATAACAACTCAAAAGAAGACAAGGATGAAATCACCTAACTACGATGATAATAAGTCTCAAATATGGGTTTTTGAGACAAGGGGGCCTACTAGATCGTGAGTACATACCATGCACACTTTCAACACTTGTGCTTTGGCATTACAACCTAGTCACACAAGTAGAATACAAAAGTGGTGGACACATGATATCTAGTGGTATCCATATATATGTTGTTTCCTTTTGTCCAAAAATGGGAAACAAGAAAACAAAGGTGTAGACCAAATGGTGTTGAAATAAACTTGGTGTTATTTTGGCAGAGTTTTCACTTTGTCTTAGGACAAGTGAAAACTAGGACAAAATGACACTAAGTAGATTTCATGATGAAATGTCACATGCGGTTTCAACTTTAAGAGATTATTTCCCTTGTTCAAAAACAAGAGTTTGAATCTAACAAATTTTTCACTTTGTGAGAGCTCTCAAGTATAACAACTAAGACAAAAATAATGGCTCCAAGCCGGCAAGCTTCCTAGGTGGTTCTCTCTCTAGGTGTCACAAGATATCTATGGCGAGCTCGATTTACCCAAAAGTTTCACAAGGACTAATTTGGAGTATCTCACTTTACTTTACCCCTTCAAGTATAATGAGCATCGAAGTGTGTTTAATTATACTTTCACTGGGGTCACAATATGGATATCTTTGACTCTAATCTCACCAAGGCATACTAATCAAGTCTAGTAGTGTGGAGCACTTTCCTGTTTTGTTCACAAGGTTCCCTCTTGTGTGAACTACTTTAGGGTTCCTAGGACCACCCCCATTGTTGTAGCTTAAGGCTTATGCCAAAGGGGTTATGTCCTAGTTAAGCGGATGAGTCGTAGCTCTTAACCAAAACCTGCAATACGGTGTTTTGAATGGTGTGTTGGTGTATTTTTTATCTTTTGGATTAAGTAATTTGGTTTAGACCACCAATGACAACCTACAACACACATGAATGTTAGAATTTTGGTTTGAAGAGAGCCCTTCTTTCTTTGACAAATGTTTTAGGTCCTTCACACAAATTATTAGTTAGTAGTTCAAAAAGATTCACAATATCATACACAAAAATACAACTAAATAGCAATGAAAAATGCTTGTAAATCAACTAACTACTATCAAATTTTGCAAAAACAAGGTTTATTCCCAATTAATCCAAGTGCTTCTTAATGAAAGACTAAAATTGCTTTTGATTCCCAAGATCACACTAGGTGCAAGGGAAGAGCATACACAAATTTTAGCCTTGATTCTTTATCAAATGAAAAATATCTTAAACTAAAAGATCAAGCATATGTCAAAACATGAAGTTTGTTCCCTTAAGCAAAAATGAAGGATGATTGTTCCTACTTACTCCCAAGAAGCAAAAAGTGGTTTAGGGGTGTTTTTGATTCTCAAGATCACACTAGGTGCAAGAGAAGAGCATACACAACCCTATTCCAAACTCAAAAAAAATATGAAAACATATCATCTATCAAACCCTAAGCCAATTTTGTTAGGAATATTGCTCTAAAATCAATAAATTGACAAAAAAACATCTAAAACCCTTAAAAATGACATGAATAAAAATAATAAAATTGAAATTTAGAATTTGAAAATTTTACCTTGATGCATAAGCACCCCTCTTGCAAGTGCACAATCACATTCATCACATGCACTCAGTGCACATGCACTCAAATATGCATGCATGTGCACCTCTTTGTCACTTTTCACATAAATGTTAATGATGCATGGGCACTTCTAGTGAGGCACATGCACTCTTCATCATGCATAACACTTTTTCACTCAAACAAAAATCTAATGTGCAAGGTGCTCAAGGTGCACGCAGCTCACACAATGATGCACTGCATGCACTCAATCATGCACATGCACTCATGCACAAAAGGTGCATAGCCCTATGCACACAGGCACTCACATGCACATGCACTTTTTCCTATAGGTGGTCAAAAATCAGGGTTTTTGAGCAGATTTCTTGAAAAAAGGTCCAATCTTTGGGATTTTGGGTCAATTTTGACAGGGCTTCGCCTCCTTATATCCTGCAAAAAACATGAAAACACAACTTCTACCACTAATCTAGTTGAAACAACTTTTCAAAATGGAAATTGATCTATAAAACTTTGAAAATTACTCTAAAACTTTGAAATTAATCTAAAAAGCTTGAGAAACTAATCTAAAAATCTTGAAAGTACTCTAGAAAGCTTGAAAGTAAACTAGAAAACTTGAAATTAATCTAGGAAACTTGAAACTAATCTAAAACTTGAAATGAAAAACTTTGAAACTAAGTTAAAAAGCTTTAAAAATTGAATGCAATGGGGTATGGTCTCCCACCGGGCATGCCAAATGAAAGCACCCTAAACTTTACAAAGAAAATAACAAAGCTAATCAAGGAAGGCTAACACCATTTCCACCTAATAGCTAAGGATTCTAAGTCTAGGAATGTAACATTAAGATAGAAGCTAAAAGGAATGCTTAACTAGTATGAAAACAATGCAAAATCTAATTAAACATGCCTACTAATATGCTTGAATTACCTAACATGGGCCTAAATAGACCTAAGAGGGCAATCAAATGGTTATGGTTGCTACTCCAAACAATGGTGAAATGACCTCTCCAAATGACTTGTTAAGTCACTTTAGATTATTCATCTACTAACCTTGTTGAAGGTTTTAGGCAAGGATTGAACTTGGCTATGAATCATATGTATTATATGAGATGCAAATCAAAGCATGGTGTAAAGTATAAAGGAATGAGGTGCACTCTTTTTATAGTTTTGAGAAACTTGTATTTTGGTGCATGTGGGACTAAAAGCCCCAAATTAGATTAGAATTGCTAATCATGATTAGGCCTTTGCTAATCACAATTAGTGAATTACAAGTGATTAAGAGGTGTGGAGCCTTAATCAACCACTTAGGGTCAACTAGGAGGCTAGGATAAGATTTTGAAGCTTGCTGAGAGACATCAGGAGGTGAATGGGGTGATTTTGAGTGGTTAAAGAGGGTTTGAGTCAATATTAGGGCATATTGACCAAATCAAGGGCAAAATAGGCTTAATTAGCTAATAAACACTAATTGTCTATTTTGAAGAGGATTTTGACTTACGATTCATTAGGTGTCTACACTTATAACCGATCATTGTACTATATCTCAAACTTCGTGTAGTTCTGTGTGTATGTGTGTGTAATGATGCCCCAATTTTCCCTCAGGTAAGTTGAACTATGATAATGACTACATCTAGATTGCTCCAAATATGCAAATGTGTGAGATAGAATAGAATGAACTTTCCCTCCTACGTTGTGTATATGCAGAGTGATGTAACCCTTGTCCCTTATATGGATGTGCTAGATGGATGTTTTGTAATGCTTTCATGCCTTTGAATTTTATCTTAGGTGATAATAGATAATGCTTAAATAAGATGGCCCTCTATTTGAGAGCAATAACTAAGTGTGTGTGTGTGTGTGTGTGTGTGTGTGTGTGTGTGTGTGTGTGATTTCCTTGTTTGAACTTCATAATTTACAACTAAAATACCAACTCAAAGTTTCAAAAGGTGACCAAAACTAAAAAGAGATCCAAAAGAGCATGAAGAAGATAAAGAAGGTCGGGTGCACCTAGAGGGACATGAGCATGTGGGTGTTTTTTTCCTAATTGGGTGCCGGTGTTTGAGGACATAAAATAAAAATTAGTCAAGTGTTGGTAGAGTTTTAATATATGTAAGGCCAATAAAAGTGCAATAGATAAAAGTAAAATGCCTAAAAGAAGTCATTCCAACCACTAGTTTTCTTGTTTATGAATCATATATACATTAGTATGTTTTAGGACCTAGAAATGTACCCAAGTGCATAGATTTTGTGTCTACAAACATCATCTTGGTGCGTCATCAAGACTTCTTACAAGCCACATGTTCTTACATGTTTTAGTATCTTACTTATACTTAACAGTGTATGTAATAATTCTTAAATCAACCATTTAACATAATTGTGCCTTATTCCAAATTCTTTCCGTAGAAAGGCTTAAAACAAAAAAATTTAAACAAAAATTGCTCAAGTTTTTGTTTAAACTCTAGCTTTTAGATTTAGCTATTAAAAACTAATTATTTCATTATGTACAACTGAATTCTAACACAAAATGTCATGAAAATTAAGTTTATAAACACTAACAATAAATCCTCTAATGCATAATAAAGGGACACTCAAATCAAAAGTTTCCATTTATAACATATGCAAAGTGTTGGACTATCATCCAATTTGAGGAGAATAATCAAATTTAGATAAGTTTGGCAACTCAATAGGTCAAAAATTTCTACATCCTCTAAGTAAGTAAGGTATACTCAACAAGGTATACACATAACAACAAGGAAAGGTCAAAACTAATAACCAATAAATTTGATAACTTCTAGCAATAAATGTAATTCATTCTACCCTAATTGGGCTTTGGTGAGATTTTTTTCAATTTTCTTTCAAAACCAATTCCACTTCATAATGAGATGATACATTCTTGACTATTTGAAATTAGAGAACAAATGAACCTTATAATCATAGGTCTAATAGACCAATCTATGTTAAGTAATGTAGTTTTCCTAGCAAGAACATTCTATCAAGCGGGCAATTATTTATTCAAAATAGAAAAAGAAACCATTTTTTCATAGTTATTTTCTTCCTTGTGGAGTAATAAAAACAACTTCGATGCAACCATAACTTGTTACGAGCTAAAATCTATGTTAGCATCATGGTCCATATGGTAGCTACAATTGAGAATTCAAATGTAAGAGATAAATTCCATGTGTAATACAACCACCCAATCAACTAGTAGACTTAAGAATAGGGTAGGAATAATAGACATCCTAAAAATCATATAATTAATGATTATGCTTTGATTAAAGACTTAGGATATCCTAAGGAATTTCCCTATCACTTATCAACGACATCCACAATATTCTCAAGCATGAGTAGACATTTATTATATCCACAATCTACCTTATTCCTCTCTAACAATTGTCATGTGTGATAAAATGTATAGGTTATCAACCCTCTCGTACATGTCACCCCTTTATTTAAGTACACGTATCTCAAGTATTCTCATTCCCACATACAAATCACCATCGAAGGTCCCTTCAAGAAACATCAATTACACAAAACTTAATAAAATAAAGAGTAGAATTCAAGTAATTCTAATTCTTATAATTGTCTCATACCGATTATGGGAATAATGGTTATAATATTCCTAAACTAAGTTTGCTCCCACTATAAACATTTCAAACTAGTATTAGAAGTCAATCAATAACATTACTCGTAATTATCCCATACTGCTTACAGTGTCTCTATTACAAGGGTTTGAAACCTCCAATTTTCCATTATAGAATAAAAACAAACCAAGAATAGGATATTAACAATTGTAATCCTCGTTGATGTACCATACCATCTATGAGCATTATCATTGCAGGGTTCCTAAACTAGGTTCATCAAAACAACATGTAAAATCTATATCGCTCCATAATTAGCCTCATGTAGATGATAATAGTCTTAAGGATTCACATATACATTAATCCAAACTAGTTGTATCATTCTAGTAATAACGATTTTCATAACTGTCCCATACTAATTATGAGAATTGTGATTTCTAGAATCTTAAACTCAACTTGCTACAACCATTCTTAAGGTTTTATACAAGCCCAAAGAATTAGTAGACTTATTAGGCTAAGTGTTGCAGTTTAAGCTTGCTCGATACCAAAATGTAGTGACCCATCTTCTAGTTCCTACAAAACACGATTGATTTTTTTGTTCCCTACTTAAGAGAACTATTACTTTTCCTTTCATGCTTGCAATTATTTCCACCTCATAATTTTATTATGGGATTGATGTAAATATATCATTAATCGCACACTCACATATCATTAATATATCATTAGAAAAAGCTTCATGTGAATTCTTGATATATATCGGAACCTACTTCATCAGTGCAATGTAACTATGATCATTACTACTACAGCAACAATGAACAAGTACATAATTGTTAAATCCTTTAGACCCCCTTTTGTTGCATAATCCTTCCTTGTTAGGGATTTTAGGCATAGTTCCTATAAGTTTGTCATTAAACATATTTAATTAGTAGTAAGAGTTCATTATTACTCTATACATTAATTCTTCGATGTACGATCAACATACTAATTGTATTAGATACCTTCATTTCTTATCGATTATCATAATAATTCAACAATGATATATTTTCATATCACTCTAGTACTTATCCAATATAATTCATTCTTTTCATTCATTCCTCTAGCTAGTTCCATATCAAAGTCTTATATAATAATATTTATACTTTAGGCCTTTAACGAAGGTTAACCCATTCAACCAACATATCTAGTGTCAATAACATTACAAGTTACAAGTTCCAATGCAAAAGGAAACAACGCTAATAACCTCAATCAAAACACTTCAAAGGTGAGGTACAATTGTAATTAACACATACCTATCAAATCATCACCCATACTAATAACTCCCATATACTTAGAAATATGGGCTTAGTTTTCTTCTTAATTCATTACTAGAGGTTAGATGTTATCATCATGTCTTTTAGTTCTTTTCACAAGGTTTATATCTCATCCATGCCTTTATAAAAGGGTAGGAGTATTCACCATGACGGTGAGACATATAACTAATTATTAATTTTATAATAACCTGAAGAAGCTTCATTCAATTATTTCATGACCAATATAAATCTTGTCATCATTTAGTTATGATATTGCTCATAATTTTATTCATTTGCCTATTTGATTTGTTTAACAATTGATCAATATTCTCTCAAATATTAATCCCATAGTATTTACTGACCGAAACCAAAATGTAGTATTCAACTTACATTCTCTCAACCATTTAAAATTCCTTTCTTTTTTCACAATAATATCTTCATATGAATAAAGATGAAACAAATTACATCTAATACAATCCTTTCATGTACAAGTCTCAATCAATATCATTTATAATTTATATTCTTTCGTTCCATCCTACTCAAGTCTTTAAACTTCCATTTAAGGAATTTGAAGTAAGGAGAACATCAACAACCGCAAGAGGAGTTTTTTCCTCATTTGTTAGTCCGCCTAATGAGCTCCTTCAACTTTTAGGACTATTGACATAAAATGGATGTTTAACCTACTTTCCATAAGGTCAACTAGCTTAAAACTTCAAGCATCTTTGCTTAATTAAATCATATGGCATATCAAATATATATATTTTATTTCCCATACTTGTTTTTACAGATAATTTCATGTACTACTTCATACATAACCTATCTTAGCTAAGTATCATTTTGATTCATTCATATTGTTAGAAAACGTAGCAATTATACAGTCTTACTTCTCATCATGGAAGCTTAACTACTCCCTCACAAGACTTTTCTTACTCTTTTTATAATTTTATCATACTTCCTTATTTTTGGGTACACTTTGTAATAAAAATAGGATTAGATCCTTATTAGGTCAATGAGGAAACTACTTCATAGTGTTTTGTTCTTATTTCTCAATAGAGTACTTATTCTCTCTCTTTAATTCTTGATTATAATGTGCACGTATAAAAGTATCATTAATATAGTGAAAGCAAAGAAACTTAGGTGGATCATATTAGTATGTTATTAAATTCTAAAAGTAGCTTCAATTATATCATAATGTAGTTACAACTTATTACATTGATAATTTGGATGAAGACTCAATACCCTCCCAAGCAAGTTAAGTATTTAAGTAGTAAGATAGGGGAAGTTAATCCCCTCTTAATAACTTTGAGAAGTACAAGAATGAAATCCTTAATTTCTAAACACAACAGTCAACCGAGTTTACCCTTTTATTATAATAAGAGAGTAATATTTTAGTCATTACTAAACAATTAGATCATAAATGATCTGAAAATCATAAGCAAAAATTACAACATGAATTCATAGTTTTGCTTTAAATAATGATTTTACGGATTAATGAGGACAATATGACTTTCTTGTATTTTCAATTAAAATTGCAAGGCTGCGAGCACTATAAAAATCAGAGAAAACAACTAGGAAAAATAGACACCATATGTGATAACGGAGTTCACCCAACTAGGGCTATGTCTCCGGGTCCAATTCAAGGGACCGATCTATTAAAATTACACTTACAATGAGTGTTTCATGATTTAGATCTTCTCACTAGGTTCCTCTTACAAAATTAGGCCTAGTCTCTTTTGGCACTTTCGCCAAATTCTCCTCCTAGCTTGCTCAATAAGCATCCTTCATAAAAATGAAGTCTCTACCTTCTACTCTTTAATTACAGAGCTGCACTTTACATAGTGTTTCTTAACATTATGGCCTATCATCGGTGAGGCTTATGTCTTTTTGAGCGGCTAACCATGGTTCAATCCCCCAATTACCTTACTTTTTATTAAGTAGGATTCCATTTGTCTTACCATGGATTTAATTTGATACTTAATTTTGTAATTTTTCCAATACCACTACACGTGGTTGTCCTCCATTCGATGCCCATCATTCACATGGACCAATATTTAGAAGGGGGAACAAACTCTTATTTGCATATGTTGTCCAAACCTTCCCGTATCATCCTCCTCGCTACTCGTGTTTTGTAGGAGGATCTATTTTGTTGTCCCATGTGTGTGGGAAATCAAAGTGGAGGTGCCTTTTTAATAGGAAAAGTCAATATCGTAATCTATGGCATATGCCACACCTTATACCCTTTTTTCGGGCTATGTAGTTGTCTCTCGAGCCATGTCTTAGACCTTAGGTTGAGTCATGGGCCTCCCAACCATGTTACGAGTTAGTTGTATAACGTTTTTGAGTTGTATAACTTTGTTGTGCATTAGTTTGAATAGGCCATGCAATGTGGCGAGTTGGCTATCTCCCACATATGGTCTAACCGCCTCGCATTGGGCTCATTCTGCAATGTTGAATGCCCATGGTTTGGGTCGAGCTATGCGAACATTGATCCATCCAATGTGGTGAGGTGTGTATAGTGCACGTAGTCATATAACCAATGTACTCGCCAAGGTTATAAGGGGATAACAATCCTGAACCATAAGTCTCGAACAATGTGGAAATATAATGACCAATTTTATGGAGAGTTGATCACCCCACCGATCTAATAAAATAGCTCGTCCCAAGCTCAATTACAACCCAAAAATGCACAAATCAACTCTCCAATACAATATGGCATATAATATCAAAAATTTGATAATGGCAATATAAAATAGGTGACAAAGGCACCCTTCCTATAAAAGAGTGTGTCGAACTGGTGAGGGTCCCCAGGATAGCAAATAGCGGGGCCCACTAATTTTTTTATTTGTCGAAGATTGGAGGCAATCCAAAACAAGAACTTTCACTTCCACCTTGTTCCAAATGCCATGTGTCAACGCGCAACTTGCTTGAGACCCCATCCGACTAGTTTTCAAACCTATACTTTGACTGACCATATCTTGAGCGTATGAGCTCAATTTTCGCATTCCACTTGTCGCCGAAAGATCTTGAAATACTCTACCACTTGGTTATGATATAGGGAGATTTAGGTGATCCAAAAATGGTACTTGAATTTTTAAAACGTACTTAGAAATTTTTCGATTTAAAACTTGACAACTGATTAAGAGTATTAAGCCAATTTTGGGAAATCTTGTATCCCAAATCCTTAAACTCTTCCAAATAAACCAATTATCCTTTATTTTCAACTTAAGTGAATAAACTGAATCTTAGTACAAATCCATTTTAAAATTCACAAGTTGAATTCAAATCATACACTCAAACTGAATTCTTGAAACCAAATTTGATAAGTGTATTTAGATTCTATTATGGGTTATGGATACTGAAATGTAAATCTTAAGTTCATTTTCCCATTTTTAATGAATGGTTTCACCAATCAAAATAATTAAAATCTAATTAACTGATTTTTATCGATCAAAAGCTTCATCCACAAACTGAAATCAAATCCACAACACAAGATTGATAACAGAGATCACCCGAAGGCTACGTCTCCAGATTCTTGAAAATAGAATCAGTCTATTAAATGAAAAATAAATTACAATAACACTTCAATAATGTCTAAAGAGATAAAAACCTGCAAATGAGTTAATCAAAGACATTGGAAACTCTACAATTTACTAGAAATTGTTCCCAAAATGATCCATGTGACTCCTATAGTGCTTCCACAATGGTGATCCCCTTGCAAATGTGACTGAAAAATGCATACAAATAGAGATTTATAAACACTAGATGAAAAAAATTTATAGATTTGGAAAAATTATAAAAATATGAACAACTTCCCTTTTTACTCCATGGCCTAGTTCGGACTAGAAGTACTTAGAAAATTAGATCTATGTTGCTACTCCTCGTGACTTTTCTATGAAACTATGATGGAAAATTACCTACACATGAAACTCTATAGTACTTCATGTAAAAAAGCTACATTTCTAGAAATCTATCAAAATTATGAACAACTTTCATATATAACTCGAGATCTGGTTTTGAGTGGAAGTGCCTCAAAAATTAGGTTTTCTGCAAGTAGGTCTATTCTGCCCTCTCATAGACTTGTCACTTGTCTTCTACAAAACATTATGAGATCCTTTTAATATACTTTCCCAAAGGTGGCGAGTTGGTAAGTTTGCTATATTCTTTTGGTGCAGGTCAAGGGTTCAAATCCCTTTGATTGCATTATCCACTATAAATAGCAAATGGAAATCTTTTATCCTTATATGGGAATCAATCCCATAGTCCATGGGAGATAATTTTATCCAAACCTTTTAATAAGGCTAAACCATCCTATTTTCATGTGGAATAGCTATGCATAACATTTTTCTACCAAAATTGAAGTCCATGCTCAAATGGAGTGGTGCCACATGTCAACATGTGATTGGTTCACCTTTTACCTCATTCACTTTTTCTCGCAAGTTTGACTCCAACTTTGACTCGACCATATCTTTCACATACTGGACTTAGATTTGGTCCGTTCAAAATGTGTCAAAAAGCTCAAGACAAGCTCTACACAATAGAAGTGATTTTGTGAGATTCCAAGAACATTAATTTTCTAGTTTGACCAAATTTGACCAACTTTGACCAAATGTATTTGGAGCTCAGAGTGTCTGTTTTTCACGTTCTTATAGTCGTCGAAAGATATCTGAAGGATCTACTACATTTTAATGGTTTAGGGAATTTTAGGGAACATTTGAAACTGAAATTGATCCCTTGATCACTCCTCCCTACTGAGAAGGCTTTTTGTCCACAAAAAGTTGTGTATCAACCCACAAAACATGTTATCTCTTCCTGCATTACACAAACACATACAAGAACTCGAAATAGAATTATAGGTTAATGAAATGCAAATAGTTGATTAGTTAATTACATAACCAATTAGATAATAACACCCAATTAAGCTAGTGTTCAATCAAACACTACAACCCCTATGTCAACTCTACACACAACTGTGAACTGTCATACCCCACTATAATGTCATCACAAATAACTGACTAGATAATAACACCCATTCTAATACAAAGCTAGTGTTATACTATCACTTTGTGATATGGCCGATTACAAAAAAATACAATTCTATAACACAAATCAGTATACCAGACATCTAAACTGCCCACAATTAGGCTAGTACCCACTATCCATCTGAAATTATAACAACATGCAAATATTAATTATCCAGAATAAATTAGACTATCAACGCCCAAGAATAGCTATAGTAAAAAACGTGAATCTGTCCAATTCTATCCATACACTGAATTGTAAAAGGATAGATAACAAACTATATGCTTACCCAAATTGGTGAACTGCCATAATCTGCAAAATGATCACCTGGTGTAACTTTGTAAACCAATTTGTTAGTGTAATAAATTTACACCCTAATTGTAACCACATCTAATAGTTACAAAAATTATTTTTTCCAAAATGAGGGTCTTAAAAATTAGTGCAAATAACACATGTGGATACAACAAGTTTTTCTATTTATTACAATATCAAACAGTTCCCGAATGGGTCTTATAAGCATCCATAAATTTGCACAAATGACAACATTATAAAACTAGCATGTTTAAAAATTAGACATTCTGATGATGCCCATATCCTGCATACTATTGCTATCAGAAATGGAATTTTTCTACCTTGACCATGAGAAAATAACTTGAGTATTTTAAACCTGTCACTCAATTTCT
This sequence comes from Taxus wallichiana var. yunnanensis, assembly GCA_018340775.1. Classification (NCBI taxonomy): domain Eukaryota; kingdom Viridiplantae; phylum Streptophyta; class Pinopsida; order Cupressales; family Taxaceae; genus Taxus; species Taxus wallichiana. The sequence continues at coordinate 479,914,079 of CM031237.1, forward strand.
CTACAGGTGACTTCCATAAAAATTTCAAAGTTGAATATATACATAGGAAAAAATCCTTTCAACAAACATCAGGAATCCCTATAGCTCTAAAAAGTTTACATGTTATCAACAATCAATGTTATGCAAACATAAAACTAAGGAACATTTTACCAACCCTTTTAACAACATTTTCCTGTTCAGGTGGTTTTACTTCCTTAGTACAAATTTGGGCTGCATGAGTTGAATTTAATTTTGTTGGTTTCCTAACAACTTTCCATTGTTGCATTGGATGCATTTTCCAACATTGTACAACATCATGTCCTTTCTTATTACAATGGGTACAAAATTGTATGTCCTTGTTTTTAGGAAACTTACCCAAATTTTTCCTCTGTTTAGGAGAGGTAACCTTTTTTCCTTTTCTCACCTCATCAGGGTGAGATTGGTCTTTAGCACCTACCTCATCATTCACAAAAGGCATTAACTTCTTTAACATAGTTTTCCTCTTCCAACAATATGTTGCAGAATGATTAGTACCTTCACAAAACATGCAAGGAAAAGCATATTTTTGTCTACCAAAGCTATATTGTTCAAACTGAAAGAGTGTTCTAGAAGTTTTAGGATTCAATTTCCCCTTAGTGTTATTTTTAGTGTAAGTGGGAGGAGGTGGAATTTCATTACCTCGTTTACCTATTTTCTTACACCTTTCATTGTTCCTCTTGATGGTGGAATCCTGCAATTCTAAAGGTGTAGATCCTTGGTTGTTGGAAGCTTTTCTTCCTTCGATGCTTTGGAACTTTCTCCAATTTCCATTTTACCACTAGAATAACCCAAACTCGCAAAACCGAGGTTGATCTGCTACCCGTATGGGGTTAGCATCACCTTGTCCATTTTTACTAAGGCTTTTCCATTAAATCCCATTTTAACCATTAGCTTAGACCCAATTCCCTTAGTGTGTTTTTCAAATTCACCCAAAGAAATGTTTGAAACTAAATTAGAGGAAGATTTAATATGTGAACAACTTACAATGCATGTTTCTATCATAGTACCTGCATCTAGCTTTGGAAGGCATTTCCTTCTTTTGTTCACCTTGTTGTAGCTTTTCCAAGAGGGCATCCTTGGTCCGTATTTCTTCCTACAACTCTTTGACAAAAACCATCAACTTCTTGCTTTTGTGCAAGCATCTCATTGACATACTCCTCTTTCTTGGTTGTAGAGTATTGTGGTTCAAATTTTAACCGTACTATTTCCTCTTTTAAGGAATATAAATTGGCTCTCAAGAAAGAATTTTCTTCCTGGAGTTGATGGTTTATGGCTTCAAGCTCATCTAGTTGCTCTTGTTTGGATGACTTTCCCATGATTCCTATTTCTAAAACAACATGTAACTCCAAAACTGCACACTACAAAATAAGATTAATGAGCCCAAAATGTCTACACAACTGAAAACTAAAACCAATATGAAATCAAGCCAAAATTTCAAACACAATTAGAAGCTAATCCGACAATCTAACTACTCTGATACCAAACTTGATCTAAAAATGGTACTTAAATTTTTCAAAAGTACTTAGAAAATTTTCAGATTTAAAACTTGACAACTGATTAAGAGTATTAAGCCAATTTTGGGAGCTCTTGTATCCCAAATCCTTAAACTCTTCCAAATAAACCAATTATCCTTTATTTTCAACTTAAGTGAATAAATTGAATCTTAGTACAAATCCATTTTAAAATTCACAAGTTGAATTCAAATCATACACTCAAACTGAATTCTTGAAACCAAATTTGATAAGTGTATTCGATTCTTGTTGTGGGTTATGGATACCGAAATGTAAATCTTAAAATTTTCCCATTTTTAAGTGGTTTCTTAATCAAAATAATTAAAATCTAATACTAATTTTTATCTGATCAAAAGCTTCATCCACAAACTGAAATCAAATCCACAACACAAGATTGATAACGGAGTTCACCCGAAAGGTTACGTCTCTGATTCTCGAAAAGAGAATCAATCTATTAAATGACCAATGAAGTAAAATAACCCTTCAATAATGTCTAAACAGATAAAAACCTACAAATGAGCTGATCAAAGATATTGGAAACTCTGTAATTTACCAGAAATTGTTCCCAAAATGATCCATGGCTCCTACAGTGCTTCCACAGTGTGATCCCCTTGCAAATGCATTGAAAAATGCCTACAACTAGAGATTTATAAACACTACATGAAAAAAATTATAGATATGGAAATATTATAAAAATATGAACAACTTCCCTTTTTACTCCATGGCCTAGTTCGGACTAGAAGTACTTGGAAAAATCAGATCTTTGTCTACTCCTCGTGCCCATTCTGTGAAACTATGATGGAAAATCACCTACATAGGAAAATATACAAAATACTTCATATAAAAAAAGTTACATTTCTGGAAATCTCTTGGAATTTTGAACAAATTTCATATATAACTTGAGATCTGGTTTTAGTGGAAGTGCCTCAAAAATCAGGTTTTCTGCAAGTAGTTCTATTTAGCCCTCTCATAAGTATATGTCACTTGTTTCTACAAAACATCACGAGCTCCTCTTAAATTAATTCTCCAAATGGTGGCGGGTTGGTAAGTCTCGCCTATGATTTTGGTGCAGTGTCAAGGGTTTGAATCCCTTTGATTGCATTATCCACTATAAATAGCAAATGGAAATCTTTTTATCCGTATATGGAATCAATCCCATAGTCCACAGGAGATAATTTTATCCAAACCTTTTAATAAGGCTCAACCGTCCTATTTCATGTGGAATAGCTACGCATAACATTTTTATACCAAAATTGGAGGTCCACGTGCTCAAATGGAGTGGTGTCATGTGTCAACATGTGATTGGTTCACCTTTTGCCACATCACTTTTCTCTCATGCAAGTTTGACCCAAATTTTGATTGACCATATCTTTCGCATATGGACTCGGATTTGGTCCTTTCAAAATGCATCAAAAGCTCATGACAAGATCTACGCAATACAAATGATTTTGTGAGATTTCAAGACAATTAATTTTCTATTTTGACCAACTTTGATCACCCATTGACCAAACTTTGACCAACTTTGACCGGACGTATCTGGAGCTCGAGTGTCTATTTTTCACGTTCTTATAGTCAGTGGAAATCCCTCTACAAAGTTCTACTACACTTTAATGGTCTAGGGAAGTTTAGGGAAAATTTTACATAGAAATTGATCCCTTAATCACTTGTCCCTACTGAGAATGCTTTTTGTCCATAAAAAGGTGTGTATCAACCCACAAAACATGTTATCTCTTCCCGCATTGCAAAAACACATACAAGAACTCAAACAATTATAGGTTACTAAAATTCAAATAGTTGATTCGCTAATTACATAACTAATCAGATAATAACACCCAATTAAGTTAGTGTTCAACTCAAGCGCCGCAACCATGTCAACTCTACACACAACTATGAACCTGTTATACCCCACCAGGATTTGCACTTGGAATAAAACCATACAAATGAAACAAGCAAGTCCCTCCTCTTTAATGGGAGAGGTTCCCTTATTGAAAGAAGGGGCAAAACCTATGTACAAATACACAATCTTTCATTCAATGGTGGTTTCCCGATATCTTGAAATGTGTTTTATGCCTAGAAAGTTATCAATACATGAGGATAGAAGACTTGAAGAGAGGAGGGAGGCAAAAGAAGACAATACTTTCAGGGAAAAGAGATGGCAGAGAAAACCCTTATATGTATTGAGAAAATGAGATATAGAGTAGAACCATTCACGTTTATAATGAACAATCCAGACTCAAAGTTCTTGAGATTGTATAAACTAGAACACAAAGTTTCTAAGCATGCAAGGATTAAATGATTCATAGATCAGAGCAAGAAGGAAAGAGAAAACAAAGGAAAAGGGGAAAACCCTTGTATTGATTTCTTCAAATTTGAAATTACAGTTCCAGAATATCAAAATTCCAACCCCATACAATGGATTTGAAAGTCCATGAAATGGTAAACTTCCTTGAGCAAGAGAAATGGTTACAACTTCCTCGAGCAAGCAAGAAATGGTTACAAATCATTCTAATCATTCGTGCACCCTTTCGAATTCTTGATTCACAAAGAAATGTTAATGGCGGAAAAACCAAGTTTTCAAATATATAATTGTTACATTATTTCACCAGTTTAAATATGGGCCATTCGATTTGCTTTTACAACTTTAAATTTGGGTCACCCACGTGGAAGAAATTGATTGAGCGGCAGCGGGGGAAAACTTTACGCTTTATAACTTTTATAGTGAAAAGGCATTTTGGAACATTTTGGCCCGCTCGCCCGCTTTGACTTTTCAATGGTCAGACACGTGGTGTTATCTGCTTGGCGACGGGTCGCAGATCACTTTTTTACTTTTAACTCTTTTTTATCAAAAAAGCTTAAAACTTCAAAATTCTCTCGTCGACCCGCATCCCCACTTTGACTTTTCAATGCGGCTACATGGCACCATCTGATTGGTGGCGGGCCTTAGGCATTATTTTTCTATCTCTCTGTAGGCTCACGGGCTTGCCATCACCAACTGCGCCCTTTTGCCAAAAGGTGTTAAGTGCTAAAAACTCCCACAGCCCTGCTAACCCACCTTGGGAAAATAATACCATCTCAAGTCCACCGAGCCATAACTTGAAAAATATGAAGAGTTAGGAGGACTTCTTTACCTTTTCGGAAATGGGAAGAAATTTCCCATTTGATGAAGAAGTTTCCAGGAGACCACAAGCCCTTGGAAAGAACCATATTTCACAATTTTTGTTTTCAATATTTTTAGAGGCACCAACTCAAAATTTTAAGTCTAGACTTGGAAAATGAGGGGAATTTTGAGGGTGACAAATAGTTGGCTCTTTCTGGGATGACTTGGCTTGGAACAAAGACACAAGGCAAGATCAAGAACTATAGATAACTCTGGGAAAGAGGACCAATGCCTTATCCATTGGGCAAAGGAGTCAAAAGCAAAACCATATAAGGTAACACACAAGACAGACGAAAAGAAACAAAACAAACCAAAAGGGAAGACCCAAAACAAAACACACCACACAAAAAGAATCAAGAAAGGGAAACAAGCCAAAACCAAAAACCAAACGCAATGTACAAAAGGACTTCCTATCCACCTAGGACTTGAACAACTTTAGGTACTTCCCACTATAAGGAAGTGGGAGAGGAGATCCATCCATGTAATCTAGATAAAAAGAGTTCTCTCCAAAAAATGTCTTGATTCTAAAAGGACCAAGCCAAAGAGAATCAAACTTACCATGGCTTCCTCATGGCTCATGTCTTTTGTCCCAAAGCAACACAATGTCTCCCACTTGGAAAACTCTAGGTTTGGCTTTCTTGTCAAACAAAGCCTTCACTTTCAACTAATGAGTGTATTATTCTATCAACCACTTGTAATTTGTCCTCATCAAGCTTCTGAAGGTACAAAATTCTCTTGTCCAAAGAGCTACTGAAACTTGAATCTTCAATGGTTTTCATCAGATGCAAGGTGGCAATTCCACCGTGACTGGAATTTGAGCTTCCACACCATACACCACTTGGAAAGGAGACATTCCAATTGCTCTCTTGGTGTAATTCTATCATCCCAAAGTGCATCATATAGCTTCTTATGCCAATTCCTCTGAGAATCATTTACAAGCTTTCTAACTATGTTCACCAAGTTCTTGTTTGTTGATTCTACCTGTCCATTCCCTTGGGGGTAGTAATATGAAGAATGAGCAAGGGAGATCCCATACCCATAAATAAGTCCATCATCTCAACAGAAGAAAAGTTGGAAGCATTGTCAGTCACAATTTTGTTTGGGGTCCCAAACCTGATCAATATGTTCTCCTTAATGAAGTTACAAACTACCTCGAAGTAGTGCTCTTGATTGGGATGGCTTCCACCCACTTGGTGAAGTAATCTATGGCAATCAACACATGGGTATGCCTAACACTGGAAGATGGATTGAGTGCTCCAATGAAGTCTAAACCCCATTGTTGAAATGGATCTTCAATCACTACATGCTTGAGAGGAAAAGCAAGCCAACTTAGGTCTTCCAACAAATGTTTGGCATGCTTCACATTTACCAACCCATTTTGATGCATCTCTCGAACATAGTGGGCCAATAATAACCAACATGAAGTATTTTATGAGCTATTACAAGTATTTTAGAGGAGAAATGAACTCCACAAGCCTGGTCATGAAAAGAAGAGAACAACTTCTTTTGTTGCTCCTTGTCTACACACTTCAAAAACCTTCCATCTATGCCTCGTTTGAACAAAGCATTCTCCCATAACACATATTGTGTAGACCTCAATTTGATGGCTCTCTTCTCTTTGGCACTCAAGTGAGATGGACATTCTCCATAGGTCAAAAAGTGAGCAATGTCAGCATACCATACATCTGTCAGCTGAGGAACAAACAATAAGGACATCAACTCCATCTTTGGACAACTCCTTGGCAGCTCCCTCAACAATGAGTTCACATAGGCCCTTACCCTAAACCAACTTTGTTGGCCTGATGTCAAGATCATACTCTTACACCTTTGCTACCCAATTACCTCTCTTGGTTCCAAATTCTTACTGAGTAAGAATGGATTTGATTGTTGTATCAGGCACCAACACCACATAATGAGAATTAAGGATGTAAAACCTAAACTGCTTGATAGCTTTGACAACTACAAAAGCATGTTTCTCCATCATGGTGTACTTCAAGCTCATGAGTTTTCAAGACATAACTCATGAATGCAATTAGGAGCTCATGATCTTCAACATTCTTTTGCTAACACAACAACCAGGGTATTTTCAATGGCATAATAATAGATAATGAAATCTTTGCTAAAGTCAGGGCACACCAAGATTGGAGTCTTTGCAATAGCCTGTTTAATGTCCTCAAATGATTTCTTCCCTTCAGAGGACCAACCAAAATTTTGCTTCCCTTGCATCATGTGAGCAATGCTCATAGTAAGTTCTACAAAATCAGGGATGAATCTTCTTAGGAAATTGATCTTACCAAAGAAAGAATGGACACCTTTCTTACTTGATGGAAGAGGAATTTGTTGGATGGCCTAAACTCTCTCCGATCAATCTTGATCCCTTCCTTTGAAACAATGTGTCCCAACAACTTTCCTTTTGTGACACAAAACACATACTTCTTAGGGTTTAAAGAAATCCCATGCTCTCTACACTTCTACAATATTGTTTCAAGGTGTTGGAAGTGATATGTTCTTGCTTTAGAAAACACTATCAAGTCATCCAAATACACAACAATGCATTTCCCTTTCAAACTACCAAAAGCCAAGTCCATGGCCCTCTGAAAGTGGCACCAAAGCATTGATGAGACCAAATGACATCCTCTTGTATGCAAATGTGCCCCAAGGAGTAATAAAGGTAGTCTTATGTTGATCTCGTATATATCACCTCTACTTGGATTGATACCCTAGAATCCATCTAACATATATAGCATCTCCGAGCTCATGTGATAGCTTGTAATACTTGGTCCATCATGGGGAGAGGGTAGTTGTCCTTCAAATAACCCCCAAGATTTAGATTTGAATCAAGAAGTCCACACAGATCCGGATTTCACCATTCTTCTTCCCGGCTATGCAAATATATTAGCAATCCATGTTGAATGGTGGATGGGGAAGATGGTCTTAGCCTTCAAAATCTTTTGTATTTCTTGGAAAATAGTATCGCTACATATCTTTGGATTATATTGCATTTGCTTCATTTGAAGGGTTTGATCCTGTGGTTAAGTTAAAGAGGAATGAAATATTACATTTCTTTAGGGTCCAAGAGCCTTAAGATCATCATAAAGAGTAAGCCAAAACATCGACATACATCTTCAACAAATTCACCACCTTCTTTTTTCTTTCTTGAGTGCCGCATTTTCCAATGTTGACCATTTTGGGATCATCAAGACTCTAATATTCACTTTCTCGCCTCAAAAGTGAGTCGGATTTTCGGCCTTTGGGAAACTTAATAGACTTCATATGCCTATCATGTTTATCAAAAATATCCTCCAAACTCACCAACCTTTAAGAGAAAGCACTCTACATTTTGTAATTGCCTTTCATTATGATGCATCCATCTTGATCCATCTGATTCAAATCGACACCCTCTTAATTTGATGACACACACTCTCCAGGAAGATTGTCACTTCCTTCAAAGTAAAATTTAAAGTTTTCTCGAGCTCTGAGAAAGAAAGGTAAATGTTGGTCATCATTGAAGACTTACCAAAAATATTTGCATTTTAAATATTGAGGTCACACTAGGTGCTATGGATCAACTCAATGGTGAATCTAACATTAAGCCAGCACAGTGACATCTCAAGGTCCATGATTCTTTTGAGAGAAATCGGGATGAGGAATCAACAAGGGACCCTTCAAAGAACCAGAGAAGTCCACACCCTAGTGTTCCTTTCTTCTTGGACATCTTAATGGAAAAAATGGTGGATGGGGAATTGATCTGGAATCCTTCAAACTATTTTTTTGCTTCCTATAGTTGCTAACAACCTATTCATTATATTTCCTTTTCTTTGATAAAGGTCTTGATCCCAACTTGAGGAATGAAATTTACATTTATCTTAGATCTCCATGAGTAAGCAACATCAACATTCTTCACATCCTTCATTTCTCTTCGCCAGTGCAAGAACCAATGTTGACCATTTGATTATGAAGACTGCCTCGTTCACTTTCTCAAGATTGTTGTATTTTCAAATCCTTGAAACTTTAGAAGAAGAAAGGATGATACCTATCATGTTTATCAAAATGAGCACTCAAACTCACAAAACCCTTTAGAGATTTTGTTTCCTTCCATCAAATGCATCCATCTTGATCCATCTCTTCTTTGACACCCTCTTCATTTGATGACACACACTCTCTAGGTAGATTGTCACTTCCTTCAAAGTACATCTAATCAAAGTTGTCTCGAGCTCCAAGAAAGAAAGAAAATGTTGGTCATCATTGAAGACTTGCCAATTATTTGCATTGTTAGCATGCACACTTGGGTCTATGGATCAACTTCAATGGTGAATTTCTCCCGAGAGAAATCTGATGAGGAATCAACAAGGACCCAAAACAGCTAGAGATTCAGCCTAGTGTTCCTTTCCCTTGGCACAACTTCAATGGAAAAAGCATCAAGGAATTCAATGGAATCCCGCACTGCATTCCTATAGTGCTTCAACCTTCTATTCTTTACCCGATAAAGGCTCTAACTTGTTTTACAATTATCTCTCGCATCTCCACGAGCAAGAAGGTTCTTCACTCCCATTTCCTTTGCCATGCTCAACCTAAGAATGAGGCCTCATACGCAGCAGTATTGTTGGTATTTTCAAATCCGAACTTGAAGAAGAAAGGATGAACCTTACCCCTGGAGAAATGAGCACTACACCAGCTCCAAAAACTAGCTAAGAGCAACTTCCATCAAACTCCAAAGTCCACACACCATTAGGATCAAGCAACACTCCCTTTGGCAGATTTGTCTCCTCTTGTGACATGATCATGTAGTTCCCATGCCCAATGTCTTCATATAGTATTTGTGCTTTAGGATCATCTTTCTTTTGCACAATATACTCTACTTGTTTCTCGGCAACAGCTTCTTCATCTTCCCATTGACAGGATCAAGGCATGTGACCAATCCATTTGGATCTCACCTCCAACATCTTTGCAAAAGTTCCTACTTAGCAACATGCCATAGGAAGGAGGGATATCAACAACCAAGATGGTAGCCAAGACCTTCTTCTCTGGTAAAGTAGCAAAAGCTACTTGTGCATCCTTGATTCTCCCAACCAAAGGCACTTCTCTACTTTCCATGGAATAAAGCAGAGCCATAAGTGCGGGTTAGGGTTAGACCCAAAGCATGAGCCACTTTTACAAGCATTACATTATCAGATGCACTAGAATCAATGACACAATTGCTAAGCTTATGGCCAGCTATGAGGAGAGTCACATATAAGGGTTTGATCTTCTCATTGGGTGAAGTGACTGCAGCCACAAGGCTAGGTTGAGGTGGAGAAGAAGGAGTGGAAAAAGGCCTTTAGAAGAATGGGTTGGGGTTTTAGATTTAGAATTTACAAAGTTAACCATTTTGGCAAAGGCTTTAGGATGGGTTTGATAGAAATCTACCTCAGAAATCTGAATCTTTGTCTTTTTAAGATGGTCTATAATGTCAAAAGATCCAAATGTGGATGGGGAATCACTACTAGGAGTAGGAGGAGCTTTTGATCTATCAACTTTATCATTTGTTGGACAAGAATTCTCAAAAGCAAAAGTAGAGGGAGAAGGACTAGCAGAGCTTACCTTTTAGGTGGAAGTAGTAGGAATAAGAGCTCCTCTTCTTGCAATCACCGGGATGGTGATGGGGTACTCCTTGGATCTTTTTACAGGTTACACCACTTTTTCCTTTTTGTTGGTTTACTCTCGGTCATAACAACATATGACTCACTATTCATCTCAGCCACTACATCATCATAGTCATCTTCATCATCCACACCTTCAGTGGTGAGGAAATGAACTCAAGAACCACCAAGCTCCTCCAGTTATTCATCAACTTCCTCTTCTTGTTCATCATAGAGCCCATTTTCTTCCTCATCATCAGGCTCAAGAACCTCACAAGTAGCATTGATAGGAACCTTGAGGGGTGGACCTTCAATGGCCAACCTGGTTTGAGAAGAGGGCAAGTGGTTCCTAGGCTGAAAGTTCTTCCTTGGAACATCTTGATATGGAGCATGCTGAGCCAATTGTTTCTTGATGGCAATGAGGTCATTAGCCAAATTTTGCACCAACTGATCTGCATTACCTCCGGAGAAGAGGAAGAAGAAGATGCTTTGGATTTGAAAGACTCCCTTTTCAGCTTTTCTAAACATGATCAAGTCATCTTCCACACTGACATCCAATCTCTAATCAAGCATCCAAAGTTGCAAGATTTGCTCTCCTCAAGGCATAGCTTACTTCGAAATTGAGAATTCAAGAAGAAACACTTCTGAATCTGATCAACAGCCTAGTATTTAGTGGAATCTTGTTAATCAACTTGTTGAACTTGGCCAAAAATTCTCTCATAGGCTCATGTGGCTCCTTCTTGATTTGAGAAATCTGAGCTAACAAAGCATGCACATCTTCAACAGGTTTGAAACACTACTCAAATTCAGTCCTCATAGTAGTCCAATCGGTGATGGTCCCAACAAGAAGATGGTAAAACCAATCACAACATTGTCTTGCAAGGTCTCCATAAATAGCCTAACAGAGACATCCTCATGTTCAACTCCAAGGACCCCACATGCAACAATGAAGGCTGCAATGTGTTCATCAGGGTGCACTTTTCCATCACCTCTAAATTTGGGAAAATTCTTCCTATTACCCCTAGGTAACTCATGCAATGGTTGAGGAAGAGCCAGAGGCCCAACTCTTTGTCCCCAAGGAAAAGGTGTTTCCATCCTTGGAAAGATTGCTTGAAGTGGAACTAAGACACCAACAAGAATTAGGGCATGGAGATTAGGGCTAAGTTGTGCTTAAGGAATGCTACTACCAGAAGCTCTATCTTCAACAAGAGGTGTGCTTGTGGAATGAGCTCTTCTATTTCTTCTTATTGGAGGAAGTTAAAAACCTTGTTGATCCAGAGTTGAAATTGGGGATCTTCAATTCCAAGAGCCCTTCTACCACAAGTGTATCTTAGAGTCACCAGATCAAAGAAATGATCAAATTAGTTGTTCTTTTTAGAAAGGAAATTTGTTGAAAAATCCCCAGTGGAGTTGCCAAAAACTATTGGGTTTCAAATTTGCACTTGGAATGAAACCACAGTCAAGGGATAAGTAAGTCCCTCCTCTTTAATGGGAGAGGTTCCCTTATTGAAAGCAGGGGCAAAACCTATGTACAAATACACAATCTTTCATTCAATGGTGGTTTCCTGATATCTTGAAATGTGTTTTATGCCTGGAAAGTTATCAATACATGAGGATAGAAGACTTGAAGAGAGGAGGGAGGTAGAAGAAGACAATACTTTCGGGAAAAGAGATGGTAGAGAAAACCCTTATATGTATTGAGCAAATGAGATATAGAGTAGAACCATTCACGTTTATAATGGGCACAATCCATAGACTCAAATTTCTTGAGATTGTATAAACTAGAACACAAAGTTTCTAAGCATGCAAGGATTAAATGATTCAAAGATCAGAGCAAGAAGGAAAGAGAAAACAAAGGAAAAGGGGAAAACCCTTGTATTGATTTCTTCAATTCAAAATTACAGTTCAAATATCAAAATCCCAACCCCGTACAATGGCTTTGAAAGCTCATGAAATAGCTCGCAAGAGACGGTTACAACTTCCTCGAGCAAGTAAGAAACGGTTACAACTTCCTCAAGCAAGCAAGAAACGGTTACAAATTATTCTAATCATTTACACCCTTTCAAATTCTTGATTCGCAAAGAAATGTTAATGGCAGAAAAACCAGGTTTTCAAATATACAGTCATTACATTATTTCACCAATTTAAATATGGGCCATTTGATTTGCTTTTACAACTTTAAATTTGGGTTTCCCACGTGGAAGAAATTGATTGGAGCGGCACAGGGGAAAACTTTACGCTTTATAACTTTTACAACGAAAAGGCATTTTGGAACATTTTGGCCTACTCGCCCACTTTGAATTTTCAACGGTCAGACACATGGTGTTATCTGCTTGTGATGGGGTCACGGATCACTTTTTACTTTTAACTCTTTTTGATCAAAAAAAGCTTAAAACTTCAAAATTCTCCACCAACCCGCATCCCCGCTTTGACTTTTCAATGCGGCTACGTGGCACCATCTGATTGGTGGTGAGCCTTAGGCATTATTTTTTTATCTCTCTACGTGGGCTCGCAGGCTTGTCATCGCCAACTACACCCTTTTCCAAAAGGTGTTAAGTGCTAAAAAACTCCCGCAGCCCCGCAACCCGCCTTGGGCAAATAATACCATCTCAGGTCCGTTGGGCCATAACTTGAAAAATATGAAGAGTTAGGAGGACTTCTTTACCTTTTCGAAAATGGGAAGAAATTTCCCATCTGATGAAGAATTTTCCAGGAGACCATAAGTCCTTGGAAAGAACCACTTTTCACAATTTTGTTTTCAATATTTTTTTAGAGGCACCAACTCAAAATTTTAAGTCTAGACTTGGAAAATGAGGGGAATTTTGAGGGTGACAACAAACCCAAGAATAATTATAGTAAAAAATGTGAATCTGCCAATTTTATCCATACACTGAACTTTAAAAGGATAGATAACAAATTGTATGCTTACCCAAATTGGTGAACTACCATAATCTGTAAAATGATCACCTGGTGTAACTTTACAAACCAGTTTGTTAGTGTAATAAATTTACACCCTAATTGTAACCACATCTGATAGTTACAAAAATTATTTTTTTCCAAAATGAGGATCTTAAAAATTAGTGCAAATAACACATGTGGATACAACAAGTTTGTCTATTTATTACAATATCAAACAAGTGCCCGAATGGGTCTTATAAGCATCCATAAATTTGCACAAATGAAAACATTATAAAATTGCATGTTTCAAAATTAGACATTCTGATGATGCCCATATCCCTACATACTACTTGTCAAAAATGGAATTTTTCTACCTTGATCGTGAGAAAATAACTTGATTATTTTAAACTGTCGCTCAAATTTCTCTACAAAGCGACTTCTATACAAGTTTCAAATTTGAATATATACTTAGGAAAAACACTTTCAACAAACATCGTGAATCCCTATAGCTCTAAAAAGTCTCGCATGTTATCAACAATCAATGTTATGCAAACATAAAACTAAGGAACTATTATCCATATTTTGCCCCCGGACAAAATAGTGGATCGTAGCAACCAAATATTTCGGGCCAATTTTTCATTTTCCTTTTTTTTAACAAATTACAACATTACAATCAAAGTACCCAATTAAGGCTGAAAGGTAAACCAAAACGTCACGAAAGTAACTCTAACCAAGAATGGCGCTATGATGGCGAGCATATGGTCGAGGATCTTCTACCCTAAATGCCGAATGAGAACTCAACGCCAGTATGTGCTACCCAATCCAAAGATGGAGTGAGGGGCAACCATCCGACGGAGTGTTACGTAATACTAATCGCCTACCCTAAATGTTGAATGGGAACTCAATGCCAAGTATGTGCTACCCAACCCAAGATGGAGTGAGGGCGACCATATGACGGAGTGTTACGAGATGACTATGCTTGAAAAGAAATGCGGAAAGCTGGAAATACTCAACACCTGCAATGTGCTCAAAACCCGAGAATGGGATAGTAAGCTACCATAGGGCGAGGTCAATTAAAACAATATCAATTCGCTGAAAGTAAGAAGGGCATTACACAGTATGATAAGAAAAATCTAAGTTTGCCGCCAAGATTTACCGCTACACAATATAAATGGTGAGATCTTGCTAACAATGCGAATCAGATTGAAGATGCAGATTTCTCCGAGCTGTTATGACAGTACTGTATTTTTTCCATATAACCAGCAGCATACAGATTTCTAGAATAGCTCAGAAATTCCTTAAAACTTATTCAAATAACATGATACTGATTACAAATCACTACTAGCAAGAGGGCGCTCAGACTAACCCCAAAAACAGACTCAAAATGCAGGCTATATTAAATGCACGAATTCCAAGACACCATGAATGGTACGGCCCAGCACAGGGGTGATTTTGCTTTTAAAAATCAGATTGTCTTCCAAAAATTCTACAGCCTTGCATACATGGGCGCCTAGCCAAGAAGGAAGGAATGAAACAATACCCACCATGAATTTTTTTGTCTTTTTGGATTTATGAATAAAACATCGAATCTGCTTAAGCAAAAATGCAGAAACCAGAAAACTCTAATATGCAAAATCTGAACCTAATTAGACAAATGCAGATTACACAACACTAATTCCACTGAACTCACAATCTAGACTAAAATCACCACTAGTTGTTGTCTTACAAACAAGAAGCGATGCCCGAGCTAGGAGGCCTTCATTCCTCGAAGCAAACCCAGAGCCAAACCAAGAAGATAACAAGATTGCAGGTCCAAAGTCAGTCGAATGATGCTCAAAGTCTTCCTTTTATAACTTCCTGTTGACTTCACGAAACCCTAAAAATCACTTCAATATCCAAACCCTAATCCTTTCTCCAAGATGGCGTCCTTTTCCTTTCAAGCTTAATATTGATATTTTAATTAAATTCAATACCTTGATAAATGCACCCACCTTAAGCTTGCTTTGACTTTGGAAATTAATAAAATAATCTTAATGAAGGCGCCACCCTCAAGAAACCCACTTTTCAAAACAACATAAAGTCAATAGACTAGGCCAAGGGGTCAACGTTCGAATATAATATTAAAACGTGACCTTTAATTAAATATATCAACTTAACTCTTCAATCATGCCCAAGCCAATAATGACCAAATAACCACCAAATCAAGTAGAAGTCAACCAAGTTGAACCCAATCAAAATCGCTAAAAATAGAATTTACTAAAAATAGTAAATTCCAGAAAATACTCTGAATGCCGAAATGAACATACCATCACGAAGCTTTTGAAAAACCCAGAAAGAATCTGCCTTTGAATCCACCAACTCCGAGCAAAGACATCCTCAAAAATAGGAAACCCTAATTTGCCTTCCGACTAGCCTTCGGGTTTCCAAAAAAAGGCCAATGGTCACTGGAAAGATCAGGTCTGAGAAGGGGACATTACACGTCGCCTCCCCAAGATTGCTTGTCCTCAAGCAATCGCAAACCAGGATGCTGCAGAATCTCATCACTTTCCCAAGTCACATCCTCCATCGGCAGGTTCTTCCACTTCACCAGGTATTCTCTGATAGTTCTTTTCCTCAAAGTACGCTCTCTGAAATCAAGTATCCCCTCTAGAATTAGAACCAACTGTCCCTCCTCATCCAAAGGTGGTAACTATGATGAAGCAACCACATTATGTCCAAGTGCCTTTTTGAGGCGAGATACGTGGAAAACATTATGCACTCTGCTATCAGAAGGTAGCTCTAACTCATAAGCCATCGCCCAACTTTTCTCGATGACCTTGAATGGCCCATACAAATGAGGTTTGAGCTTCTTAGCTCCACTCTTCTTGAGTAGACTATCTCAGTAAGGCTACAATCGGAGATAAACCATATCCCCAACCTCAAAAGAACGCTCAACACGTCTCGATCGCGCCACATCTTCTCGATTCTGTAACTGTCAGATTATCCTTAAAGGATTTCATGATGTCTTGAATTTGCAACTGCAACAAGTCCTTGGCTTGGGGTGCTCGCTCTCACCAAACACCAAATCCCAAGAAAGCTAGGTGCTTCATACCCATAAAGAGCCAAGAAAGGAGACATCTTAATCGACATATGAAAAGAAGAATCAGAAAGAAGACTTGCCATATGCAGCCACTTGACCCAAGCTCTCTATCATTGCTCAAACATAGTTTCTCAAGTAGCCTTCCAACCACTTGTTCACTACTTCCGCTTTGTCCATCTGTTTGGGGATGGTAACTAGTGCTTGGAGTGAGCACAAGTACCACTCATTCTAAAGACTTCTTGCAAAAGTACTTAGAACTTGCTTTGTCCCTATCACTCACAATGTTCTTTGGCAACCCATGCACCTAAACACCTCTCGAAAAAATAGATCTCGCAACTTGGGCTGCGTAAAAGTGTTGGTAATGGCAAAGAAATGAGCAAATTTGGTTAGCTATCCACCACTACATAAATACAATCCTTCCCTTGGGCCTTGGGCAACCACGCTGATGAAATCCGTCAAATGCTTTCCCATTTTTGATTGGGAATAGGGAGTGGTTGCATGCAAGAAACCTTACCGTAATGTATGCTCATTCTTATTCACTTGACAAACAGGACACTCTGAATGTAGCATTGTACTTCTCCTTTCAATCCTTTCCAAGAAAACCTTTCACGGATCTGCCATATGTCTTGAAAAAAACTTGGTGACCAAAGAATGGAATATCATGAAAAGTCAAAAGAATCTTCTTCTTGAGCTTTGAATCACCACCGAAATATTCTTCCCTTATAGTGAATCAATCCCTCATCTACCTTGTACCTTTCATCATGAAAAGTACCCTCATAATGCTGGTTGCAAAACTGATTTTGGCATAATCAGCAGTTAGCAACATGTCTCTCCAATCTGCAGTAGCTCACATAATGAGCTAAGATGAGGTCTCCTGGATAAAGCATCACCATGATATTATTTTTCCTTTGACATATTCATGTCAAAGTTGTAAGCTTGAAGCTTACTCACCCACTTCTGTTGCCTCTCATTCAGGTCCTTCTGGTGCATGAAATGCTTGAGGCTATTGTGGTCAGTCTTAACCACAAACTTGTTCCCCACCAAGTACTACCTGAACTTGGCTAATGCATGCATAATGGCAAGCATTTCTTTGTCATAAATTGAGTATGTTCTTTCCACACCCCTTAATTTTTGGCTCTCATACACAATAGGGTGTTTTTCTTGCATCAGGACAGCCCCAACTCCTTCACTTGATGCATCACACACGGCTTCGAATGGCTTGGAGAAATGCGGAATAATTAGAAGCGGGACACGAGCTCATGATCTTCTTGAACTTGTCAAAAACAATTTGAGCCTTTTCTGACCAACAAAAGGCTCCTTTTTTGGTGAGATCAGTAAGGGGAGCAGCATTCTGTGAATACCCCTTTACGAATCTCCGATAAAAACCACAAAGACCCAGAAAACCTTTCAACTGAGTCAAGTTCTCAGGAGGTGGCCAATCAACTACTGCTTTGATCTTTTCCGGATCCACCTTCACTCCCTCAGCACTGATTATGTGGCCAAGGTACAGTAACTCCTCCATTCCAAATTCACATTTGGATGCTTTTGCGAACAAACTCTCAGATTCCAGAATACTAAGCACTTCCTCCAAGTGCTTGAGATGATCCTCCCAAGTCTTGCTCAAATCAAAATGTCATCAAAAAAATCAACACAAACCTCCTTAACTCGATTTTGAAAAACACGGTTCATGCAAGACTAAAAGGTAAGCGAGGCGTTAGTCAACCCAAATGGCATGACTAAGAATTCGAAATGGCCATAGTGACATCCTAAAGCTGTCTTCTCCACATCCGATTCTCTCATTCGAATCGATGGTAACCCGATCTCAAATCGATCTTCGAGAAGAACTTGGCCCCATGTAGCTCATCAATGAGCTCATCTATCCCGGGAATGGGGTATCTCGCTTTTTATGGTGCTTTGATTCAAAGCACGATAGTCCACACACATGCGTATGGTACCATCCTTCTTCTTCACAAGAACTATGGTAGATGCAAAGGGGCTCTTGCTTGGGAGAATGAAGCCCATCTCCAAGAGTTCTTGAATATTCTTCTCAATATCATCCTTTTTCCTCTTCTTCGCCACTCGATATGGAGTTGTAATCACCGGTTTAGCTCCTTCCTTGAGCTCTATGATATGTTCTGAACCCCTTTCAGGTGGTGGTCCAGGAGGCAAGTCTGCAAAGACCTTGCTCTTCTTCGTGAGTAGAGACTGAACATCAGGAGGATGGTCTCGTTTAGTCTCAACCGGACTAGCAGGAAGGATCATGCACTCTGCAACCCACTCGGCTTGATCGTGACGGATCAGCCTTGCCATTCTTTTGAATGACACAACCCGAGGGCCCCCATTGGACATTCCTCTTAGGACTATCTTCTTCCCATCAGATTGAAACTTCAGCTCCATAGTCTGCAGATTCAAGGAGATCTCCCCAAGAGAACGCAGCCATTGAATGCCTAGGATGGCATCAGTATCTCCAATGTGGACTACATAGAAGTCATCCTTGACTTCGTAATTCCCCAATTGCATGGTCAGGTTCGAGATTTTCTTAGTACATGAAATATGGAATCCATCGGCAACCATGACCTTGAACCCTTCAAACTCCTCTGTTTGCAGCCCCTTCTTCGCCACCACAACTTCATCAATGAAGTTATGTGTTGCTCCAGTGTCGATCAAGGCAACGATTCGCTGCCCTTTGATCATCCCTCGAACCTTGAATGATTCGTTTCTTTGGAAGCTAGAAAGTTGAGCTAAGACTCCAACACTTTCTTTCTCATCTCCGGACTCTTCTGGAGCTCTATCTACCTCACTTTCTTCAACATCAGATTGCTGGTCGGAAAAATCAGAACTACTTTCACCAGTAGAATAGTACTCAATCTGCTGAATTTAACTCCCTTAGGGAAAACATGATCTTGAGACCACTTGTCCTGACACTGAAACACAACCCTTTTCTTTTGAGTTCATTCGTGGTTTCGTGATCCAACCCGTGACATGGGGAGTGTGATGTTTGAACTCCTTGTCTTTGAGGTCTCAAGGGAGGTCTATGCTGAGGTCTTTTCCCTTTATCCCTTTTCTGAAAGGGGGAATTTGACTGAAATTTTGCCTTAGGAGCAGCCCACTCCATGTTTCTTGCTTTCTTCATGGCCTCCTGCAGGGTTGGTGGATCAAAGGCCTTAACCCAACCTTTGAGTGGTTCTGTCAACCCTTCACTGAAAAGGATCACCAATCTCCTCTCCGTGATTCCAGTCACCATGACTGATAGTCTCTGAAACTCCATAATGTAGGCATCAACTGTGCCATATTGTCTCAATTGTGCCAGTTCCCTGAAATGAATTTCAGGATCCTTCTTTTCAAACCTCTCGATGAGCCTAGTAGTGAACTCATCATACGTTGTGATAGACCGATGACCCAAGGTAACTAGGCCATGGTACCACCATTCATGCGCCACCCCATCAAGGTGTAGTGTAGCGAACTTGATCACCTCCTCTTCTAGCCATAGGTCCGAGAGCTAGATAGTTATCCAAATTTCTAAATCCAAGCTTGGGTACTGAACTAGTATCATTCCCAAAAGTGTGGAAGTGACACCTTGTTGTGACTTGGTACAAGTCTCCTTGATTTGATGGTCTTCTTTGATCATAGTGTCTCCGTGTCCTTTTTTTTTCCTTTTATGATCCATGAAATCGTTATAGGACATATCCATCTTGATGTCGTCAGGTAGAGAGTCATACTCTACACGACCAAGTCTCAACTACTCCACGAATGAAACATTCTCTTCAAGATCTGGCTGAGTGTTTACAGGTGCCAAAAAGGGGGTTTGAAAGGCTTGGAAGAAATATAAGTGTTGTTTGACACAGTCTGGGCTGCATATCCATCATGCTGGTTGGAGGCACTATGCTCTCCTCTGTGCCCTAAGTTGTTCTGTGGAGTGGTATTCTGACCCACTTTCCCCATCATGAGAGATACCATGTCCATCAAGGCATCCATCTTTCTTCCAAATCTCATTCCGGGACTCATAGACCTTTCTCTTCCTTTCCCATTGTCATCTCTGTTGTTGGTAACTCTCTCGTTACCCCCAACTGATCTCTCACCCTCTGCCATATCTGATTCCTGAGAAGACTCCCAATGAGCCCTCAAGATCTTTGAAGTTGTCTGACCTTCTGGAGCCTGGTAAGGCTGGAACTGTTTTCCAACCTTCTTGTCTTCCCTTGCAATGTACCTCTTTTCTCTGTCACTCATAGACAGATTGTTCACAGGATGGGAAGATCTTTGCTCTGATACCACTGAAATATTCCAGCCAATTTTTCGTTTTCCTTTTTTTTTAACAGATTACAACATTACAATCAAAGTACCCGTTAAGGTTAGAAGGTAAACCAAAACGTACGAAAGCAACTCTAACCAAGAATGGCGCCGATGATGGCGAGCATATGGTCAGAGGATCTTCTACCCTAAATGTTGAATGGGAACTCAACGCCAAGTATGTGCTACCCAATCCAGTATGGAGTGAGGGGCGACCATCTGACGGAGTGTTACAGAATACTAATCTTCTACCCTAAATGCTGAATGGGAACTCAACGCCAAGTATGTGCTACCCAACCCAGTATGGAGTGAGGGGCGACCATATGACGGAGTGTTACAGAATACTATGCTTGAAAAGAAATGCGGAAAGCTGGAAATACTCAACACCCAGAATGTGCTTGCTAACCCAGAATGGGATAGTAGCTACCATAGGGCGGAGGTCAATTAAAACAATATCAACTGCTGAAAGTAAGAAGGGCATTACAGTATGATAAGCAAGAATCTAAGTTACTACCAAGATTACTACTTTGCCACCTTACAATATAAATGGTGAGATCTTGCTAACAATGCGAATCAGTTGAAGATGCATTTCTCAGCTGTTATGACAAAGATCGTATTTTTCCATATAACCAAAGAAGATACTGATTTCTAGAATAGTTCGTAAATTCCTTAAAACTTATTCAAATAACATGATCATTACAAATCACTACTAGCAAGAGGGCACTCCGTACTAACCCCAAAAACAGGACTCAAAATGCGAGGCTATATTAAATGCATGAATTCCAAGACACCATGAATGGTACGGCCCGGCCAAGGGTGATTTTGCTTTTAAAAATCGGATTGTCTTCCAAAATTCTACACCAGCATACATGGGCGCCTAGCTAAGAAGGAAGGAATGAAACAATACCCACCATGAATTTTTTTGTCTTTTTGGATTTATGAATAAAACATCGAATGCAGCTTAAGCAAAAATGCGAAACCAGAAAACTCTAATATACAAAATCAACCTAATTAGACAAATGCAGATTACACAGCACTAATTCCACTCGAACTCACAATCTAGACTAAAATCACCACTAGTTATTGTCTTGCAAACAAGAAGTGATGCCCGAGCTAGGAGGCCTTCATTCCTCGAAGCAAACCCAGCCAAACCGGCAAGATAACAAGAGTGTTGCAGGTCAAAGTCATGCCGAATGATGCTCAAAGTCTTCCTTTTATAACATCCTGTTGACTTGAGAAACCCTAAAAACACTTCAACATCAAACTCATATCCCGTAAAATTGACAAGGGCAATTTCCGATAACCATACCGAAAATTTTGTTTCGATCCTCGTTAGGGATCCTCGCGTTCGAAACGTTGTAAAGTCCCTTCTTGGGAAATCTAGTTTTCGAACTTAGTCTTTTGAGCCTTTTTGGTGGGCGCATGAAATTGCTATGTAACACCAACTTTTGGTGCGCCCCCTTTAAAACCTTTGCGCACAATTTTAATGTTAACACGACTTTGGTGCACCAAAGTGTGTTGAACCTTCCTGCGTGCGCGAAGGCGCATGCGCTTGCGTTAGTACACTTTTGTTGCGCCACTTTTTGGTGCGCGAAAGGGCGCATAACTTCAATGTCGACAACAAGTTTTGATGCGCCCTTTCAAAAGTGGGTGGCGCATTGATGGCTGGTTTTTCTATATATATGTGTTTTGCGCGCCCAAATGTCATTTTCACTTTTGCGAAGCACGTGATTTTTCTGAGCTTGTCAGCCTCTGCTCCGTCGTTTTCAACGTATTGTGGACCCGTTCTCAAAACTTTTGCTATTTATCAGGTAAGAGGTTCTCCCTCTTCTACGTTTTGTGTTTTCGGTTCTCGATGCGTTATTGCGTCTAGTTTTAGCTTGTCGGTTGGTTGTTTATATATTTACACGATGACCTGGCCTCCTCCGTTTGCTGTCTGCCCCCCATGCTATCCTCCCTCTTTCCAGATCTGCTGGAAGAGGATGTCATCCTTGAAACAGTGGTTGTGGCCCTCCTAAGCTAGATCGTTTTTATTTTACACCACTGAGCCTGTAAAAAAGGAAATGAGGAGCAGGAGGAATTTGAACCATAAAGAAGCCCCTTTGTAAAGAAGGTTTGGTCAGCTTTATCTTATCCCTTTGGCGCATCGGCGCATCTGCAACACTAAGAACGATTTGCGCCCCATGGCGCATCTACCCGCCTGCATTACATGAGCAAAATCCGCGCCCGAATGGCGCACCCTTTACTGTTTGCATCATGAGCTCATGCGACCTCAGGCGCGCCTCTTACCGCGCTACAAGAAGTGCTAAACCTACGCCCCATGGCGCACCATCCGTCCATGTTGCATCCCTTTTCTATGTGCCACTTTGCGCACCCAAACTTCCATGCAACAAAAGTTTTTCAGCGCTAAGTATTGAAGCTATAAAGGCGCGAGCGCATCCGATCGATTGCGATAACATTATGTTGTGTAAACCCTTCGTGTGCCGCGCCATATCCCTTTGGTGCATGAAAATTCAACATTACCCGACCCATCCATGCGCCATGCGCCTTTGGCGCCAGTTTTACCCTTGCAACACCCTCTTCCTATGCGCCTTACCTATTTTAGTCCTGTAAGCTGCAGTTTTCATGCGCCCTGCGCCCTGAGCCTAAAAATAACTAACTCTTTCTTCTGTTAGCACTTCAATGGAAAATCAAGCAGCTGACACGGCTTTCTTCGATTGGGTTTCACGCCTTATTCTTGCAGATCAGCAATTAAGCACAGAAGAATATATGTCAACATCAAGCAGGAAGCCTATCAAATCCAAAGGCAAGGCCAAGCTCACAGAAGAAGAGGTGAAATATAAGTATCAGAGGGTCAGAATACCGCTCTCAGTTCCACATATCATCTCTGAGCGGCATCGAAGCGAGCAACCCCCTTTACCGCAGGGGATGACGATGATGAGTAGCTGTTTCTTCTTCTTCTTCTTCTTCTTCTTCTCTTCTTCTTCTTCTTCTCTCTATTCTCCGACTTTCTCGTTGAAATGTCTAAAATATGTTGGCACAAATGATGACATCATCCATGTTGCATCATGGGATGATGTCATCGATCAAGTTGTCAAAAGTCAACATGACTTTTAGATATTTTGTAAATATCTTTGTAAATAGGTGGTTGGCTCCATTTTGTCTTCTTTTCCTCCTCTTCTTCTATAAATACTGGAATACTTGTTGTATTCGGGGTGAACATTTTTTAGATGAAAATAGAAGTGAGGAGAGAAAGACTTTGAGCTTTCTTGTAACAGAAGAAAACAGTAATACAAATATTAAGACTTTGTGCTCAATAGGCTTTGTGTTATGTTGATCTTCCTTACGTTAGATCTGTATGTGTTTAATCTGTTGGATTCATATCTACTTTTCTGTCATTTGCTCATCAGTATTGCTTTGTTTATTTATGCAAGTAGGTTTGGCTCAGTTTACTACCAACCCAAAAACATAAATCTTCGACCTTTCTCGCTTTGGAATTCATTTCTTTTCTTCCTTCGGATCTGTTCTTTCTCTTTCCCTCTTTCATTCCTTTCTTTTCACTGAAACACTCTCTTTGGGATGAGATCCCAAACCCCGAAGGCGAGAATCTATGAGACTTGCATAGATTCCTGCTTAGTAGAATAGCAATAAACCGGTTTAACTGCTTTGACTCAAAGAGGGGCTAAGCCACGCACACTGTTGGCTCGTCATCCATAGATCTCCGTGCGTGATGATTTTTCGGACCAACAGTTTTGGCGACTCATTGGGAACGAATAGATCTATCGGATCTATGAGGTAATAAGATATAAAAATCGAAAAAATCAAAAGATTGCTTTGCTGTTTGCAAATCGAACTTTTGTTAAAAATCTAAAAATTTGCAAAAGTGCTCAAATGAAAATTTTCTTAGAGTCATAGATCTGGTCCAGTTAAAGATCTTTAGTTATTGAGTTTTTGAAAAATTAGTATTTTGCCGTAGATCTGAGTTTTTGACTGTTTGCAAAAAGTTTGAAACCCTCGAAAAAGTTAAAATCGGATCGAAAATCAGCCTACTAATCTTCCCCGCCATCTTATCCTCGTTGTAATTTGTCATTTAAACCACAATCGGTTTTACAAGAGGATAGTTTTAAATATCTAGAAAAGTATTTCTTGCTGGTTTTGTCGAAAGACCAAAAATCAGCCAAGACAACCAAAAAGAAAGTTTAAATCTGCCCATAACGTTGCGGATCTGGAAGGAACACTCTGGCGAGTGAACCTTTACGTGCGCAGCGGGAGAGCCCGTGGAGAAGCTGATCCCACTTTCGATCTGCTTCAAAGGCACAATTTCAGCGTAACACCGACGCGTTTTTCGGCCACTAAGCTCAAGTGCTAGCGGTCATCCAGAGTGTCTCTCCTCTACAAAGAAAAAGTCATTCACAGGAGCATCTACGTCCCTTTGTAGTGCCTTGCTACTCAGCGGAACTACACTTCCAGCTCGTGTTCTCTTTCCGGCTTTTCAAATGGCGGTTCCATGGGGAAACGCGATGGGTCCGTTGGCTTTACCACATCCAGTTCACGCTCTCCCTCACGAAAATCGAAAGAATTTTCCCAAATTTGTGAGAGAGTAGGAAATCAAAGCACGGATTCCCACATATCTGCATTCATTATGTCATGCAGTATTTTGGATGTGACCCACGAAGATGTGTCGGTTCACCTTTTTCTGGAAACCCTACAAGGACCTGCAGCTGAATGGTTTCAGCATTTGCCGGCCGGATCTATCACCAGTTGGGCCACCTTGCGGGATGCTTTTGAAGATAGGTACAAGCCTTCAGAGGATGCATTTGCATTATTATCACGAATCACTCACCTGAAGAAGGAGGCGAATGAGACCATGCGCGATTTTGTCGCCCGGTTCAATGCACTAATCAACCGTGTCCCTGTTGCCATGCTTCCAACGCCGGAAAATCAAAAGTGTTTCTTCGTAAACGCTATGAGCTCGAAAGTTAGTTTCTTGCTCCTTCAGGAATGAGTTGCCACCTTGGTTCTCGCCCAAGCCGCTGCCATTCGCATAGAAGATAATCTGATAATATCCGGCCCGTTAAAAAAGGAATCAGCCAAGCCTAAATCTTTGGGCCCTTCGCCCACCACTTCGTCTGATCCAGCATTCCAAAAGATGGCGAACGATTTGCTTGCATTGAAGAAGCAGTTGGCCCAGGCCTCTCCCAGTTCCTCATACCGGGATATTCCGCGGAGGAATTTCATTCCTAACAATGTCTCACAAAGGCCGCGTCTACCTACAGCTGCTCCACGGTTGGCACTTGAGGCCCCTCCGGTCAATGCTCTGGCCGAGATTGAAGAAGAAGAGCAGTATTATGAAGAACCTTCGTCTCAAGGCGAAGATGATCAAGATGTCGGTGAACCGACTGGCGACTCTACTATCGGGTATATGGAATTTGATGAGGAAGAATCTGATGAAGAAGAGGGTACCCAGGGGTACGCAAGCGGGCAGTCATATGTTGTTTTTACTCGCTCACAAGGAAAAGAAGCGGAAGTTGCTGCCCATGTCCAGCAGGAGAAGGCCGTGTCAAACGCGCCTCCGATCATTGCTAAAAGAGGTAATCCTCTTCCTACTCAACTCCCTGGCAAATCTTTTACAAAGAGATCTTTTCCCCCTATCTCTCCTCCAAATCAATCCTCTCACATTCCTCCTAAGACCACCAATCCTATTCCATCATCGCGAGGTGAGGGACTCATTCCTTTACCAACGCAACCCTTGGCCGCGTTTGATATTATAGATCATGCAAAAAAGACCAAGATCCAAATGTCTGAAGCTGAGTATCTTCAGTCAAACCCCGAACAGCTCGTAAGATTGACTAAGTATATCCAAAGTCAAGCTGTTATATCTAATCAGGTTTCCCCAAAAGGAATCCTATCCACTCCCCCTGAATCTCATATAAATGTTGCTTCAACATCTGCGTCAGGCAAGATAGAACCTTTCTATCTCTCTCTGCTGATCAATGGTCATAAGTTGAGCAACTGTATAATTGATTCCGGAGCTTCTGATAATGTCATGCCGGCAAAAGTCACCCATGCTTTGGGCCTCACTCTTACCAAGCCTTTCGGCAGATGTTATTCTTTGGAAACTAAGCAAGTCCCGTTGGTTGGCCAAATCAAAGATGCGCAATTTGCATTTGCGGCTTTCCCGGATAAAAGAGTAAAAATGACAGGTCCTCGTTGCTGACATTCAGACTATGGAATTTTGCTGGGAAGGAGTTTTTGTAGCGAAGTTGGTGGAGAAATTCACATGGGCTGGTCTAAAGCTAGAATTCCAGTCAAAGGCGTAATGCAGACTTTGGAGCCAGAATCACAAAAGAAATACTTGGTTACCCCTCTGAAGACCCCAAAGCTCAAATCCTTTTTGAATCATCGGGGATGGGGAATTACTTCTTATCTCTTGAGACGGATAAAAGCAGGGCTGTTCTCTTTCGGGAAGGAGATCTTAATAAGATCTGGACATTGCGATTCGATGGGAGCTGTATCTGCAACTAGTGGATGTGGCGGCTTTGGGCCATGTTATATCTCTGAGGAAGAAGTCATTCCTCTCTCTTTCAAATTGCAGTTTTCAACACCAACAATACTGCTGAGTATGAATCTCTCTTACTCGGTATGCAAGCCCATGAAAAAGAGGAATAAAAAATCTAAAAGTACAAGGTGATGCTGAGCTGGTTGTAAATCAAGTCAAAAGGATTTATCAAGTAAAGAATGAAAGACTCAGGCACTACCGTAATGCGGTATGGGACAGCATTGAGGAGTTTGATGCCTTTTCAATTGAATCAATTCCAAGAGCTCAAAATGACATGGCTGATTCATTGGCATTTTGTTTGACATCTCTCATGCTCCCACATCCAGGTTTGAAAATGAACAAATACACCATTGAGGTGGTTTTCCACCCAAGCGTGCGGACAACTCTCAGCATTGGCAAGTATTCAATGATGATAATCAACTCATTGCCTTTCTGGAAAAATCAGAAAATTTTGACGAGTTGTATTTTGAAGGATCCACCTCTACATGCCGTGAATCAATCAACGGTCAAAACCACGAATCAAAGGAGAACGATGGCATATGTCAGCTCAAGGAAATAAAATTCCAAAGGGCTCTGGTTTCTCTGGAGCGCTGTTTGACAGGCATGACCGTTTTGTAAAAAAGAAGAGGCGGGATGATCCTGACTCATCCCCAGAGACCGAACCGGTCAATTTAGGTTCGGAGGCACATCCGCAATTTGTGAACATCGGGAAATGTTGCACGCCAGAAGAAAAGCGGAAATTTGTCAAGTTGCTGAAAAAATATATGGATGTATTGGCATGGTCTTATGCCGATTTAAAGTCCTTCAAGCCAAAGGACGTTCAGCACGATATTCCATTGAAAGACGATGCCAAAGCCTTCCGCCAGAAGCAGAGGCACTATAATCCCAAGATTTCGGGCACCATCCAGGCTGAAATTCAGAAGATGCTAGACGCAAGAATCATCTTCCCTATCCATCACAGTACTTGGGTAGCAAATATTGTGCCAGTGCGCAAGAAAAACGGTGAAATACGCATCTGCGTAGACTTTCGAAATTTGAATCAAGCTTCGTTTGAAAGACAACTACCCTCTTAGATAATGGATCAAGTTACGACGAACTGGATCGAGATCTTGTCCATGCTTGACGGTTTTTCAGGTTACAATCAGATTGAAGTTTCACCTGAAGATCAGTTTAAAACAACATTCACTACTCCCTGGGGTACATTTGCCTACAGCAGGATGCCTTTCGGCCTAACTAATGCTGGTGCCACTTTTCAACGGGCCATGGACTTCGCGTTCAAAGGTATGATGGGGAAGGTCATTGTGGTTTATTTAGATGACCTGACCGTGTTCTCTAAACAACGAAGTGATCACTGTGATCACTTGGAGCAAGTGTTGGCCAGGTGCCGAGAACATGGGATTTCCCTAAACCCAAAAAAGTCTGTTTTTGGAGTCACGGAAGGGAAGTTCTTTAGGCCATGTGGTCAAAAAGAAGGAACAAAGATAGATGCTTGAAAGAGTTAAGGCTATTCAAAGCCTTACTCGCCTCAAGCAAGGCTTGGTGTTCATTCTTTCTTCGGAAAGGTGAATTTTCTCAGACGTTTTGTTCCTGACTTTGCTGAAAAGACTCGCCACATATTGAACATGATGAAGGGATCACCAACTTTCAGATGGAGTGAAGAGGGAAAAAGGTCATTTGAAGAAATAAAAGCTTCTGTTGCTCATGCGCCAGTCCTGGTATGTCCCGATTTCTCCAAAGACTTCATCATGTATAGCTACGCATCTGAGCACACTGTGTCTGCAATCTTAATGCAAAAGAATTCAGAAGACATTGAATCCCCGATTGCATTCATGAGTTCTCCCCTTAAGCCTCACGAGTTGAAGATGACTCAATTGGAAAAGCACGCCTTTGCCGTTGTCAAAGCGGTGAAGAATTTCAGGTATTATATTCTAAACTCGCATACGGTGGTGCTGGTCCCTGACACGGCGGTAAAGTCAATTCTAACTCAGCAGGAGTTAGGAAGTTTGAGAGGGAATTGGATCGCAAAGGTCCAGGAGTATGACCTGGATATTAAACCAACCAAGCTAGTAAGGGGCAAGGGCCTGTGTCAGCTAATGGCTGAAAACAAAGATTCAGAAAATCCTGATGAGAGGGGTGACTACATCGAAGAAGCGCAGGACCGGCAAGAAGGGCCTGATTCTCTGCCTCTGGTTCTATTTGTTGCAACTAGTGATGAGTGGTACTCCGACATCGCTTTCTTCCTTACCTACGGCGAATGCCCAATGCACCTAACTGTAAAGGAGAAGCGCACTATAAAGCTCAAAGCAGCTAAATATGTCATCTGGGGATGATGGTTTATATAAAGCGCGGGATAGACGGCGTCTTCTGTGATGTGTCGACAAGCCCAATGAAGTAAAACTACTGGAAAGTTTTCACAATTCAGCTTGTGGAGGCCATTTTCTTCTTCCGTGACGGCACACAAGATCATTCGAGCCAGGTACTATTGGCCGACGCTCTTTCAAGATGCATTTACACTGGTGGCAAAGTGTGAACCACTGTCGGCAATTATTAAATCGGCAAGCCCAAGTTGGCTGCCCTTCCCCTAAGGCCGGTCATTATCAATGAACCATTCAAGCAATGGGGAATTGATTTTATTGGCGCACTCAATCCTCAATCGAGTGCGGGCATAGCTATGTCCTTACAACAGAACGGACTACTTCACCAAGTGGGTGGAAGCCATACACATCAAGCATGCCACTTACGAGGTGGTTTGCGATTTCATTAAAGAAAATATCATTGTCAGGTTCGGCGTTCCAAACAAAATCGTTGCTGATAATGCTTCTAACTTCTCCTCATGGGAAGTTATTAGTTTTTGCTATGAATATGGGATAACTTTGGCTCATGCCTCAGATTATTACCCTCAGGGAAATGGTCAGGCGGAATCCAGTAACAAGAACTTGGTGACCATCATACGGAAGTTAGTAGATGAAAATCAGCGGATGTGGCACAAGTCTTTGTACGACGCTTTGTGGGCGGACCGCATTACTCCCAAGAGATCTCTCGGCATGTCACCTTTTCAAGTGTTATATGGCATTGATGCCGAGCTTCCCATTTCTGCGGAACTTCCTGCTCTGCGCTTGGCACGAGCCATTGAAGATGAAACTTTCCAAAGTTCTCTTGAAAAGAGAATCATGTATCTGGCAGAACTTGAAGAAAAGAGAGTGAAGGTGGTCGATAGGATCACTGAACATCAGAATCAAGTTAAGAGGCTTTTCGATAAGAAAGCCAAGCAAAGGGATTTTCAAGTGGGAGATCTCGTCCTTTTATGGGACAAGCGAAGAGAACCAAAGGGCATGCACGGAAAGTTTGATTCCCTATGGAGAGGGCCCTTCAAAATCAAGCAACTCAATGGAGAGAATAGTTTCTATCTCTCATATCTGGATGGAGCTGAGCTCCCGCTTCCCTATAGCGGGCAGCATCTGAAGATCTTCAGGAAGTAGAGCTTGCTCTCTTCTTTGTACAGATTTGCTTTAAGTTGTGTGTTTGCTTTCGTCGTGTGTTTGCTTTCGGTTTGTCGTGTGTTTCTTTTGTTCTCCCTCCGGTCCCCCTTGTTTTTGACTCTGTTACCCAATGGATAGGCACAAGTGATCTGGGATTCTCTACCCCTGAGTTTGCTCAGGGATAGTCCCCAGAAAGAGCCAGCTGTTATCCCGTAAAATTGACAAGGGCAATTTTACCGATAACCATACCGAAAATTTTGTTTCGATCCCTCGTTAGGGATCCCTCGCGTTCGAAACGTTGTAAAGTCCCTTCTCGGGAAATCTAGTTTTTCGAACTTAGTCTTTTGAGCCTTTTTTGGCTGGGCGCATGAAATTGCTATGTAACACCAACTTTTGGTGCGCCCCCTTTAAAACCTTTGGCGCGTAATTTTCAATGTTAACACGACTTTCGGTGCGCCAAAGTGTGTTGAACCTTCCCTGCGTGCGCCAAGGCGCATGCGCTTGTGTTGGTACAACTTTTGTTGCGCCACTTTTTGGTGCGCCAAAGGACGCACATAACTTCATGTCGACAACAAGTTTTGATGCGCCCTTTCAAAAGTGGGTGGCGCATTGATGGCTGGTTTTCTATATATATATGTTTTGCGCGCCCAAATGTCATTTTCACTTTTGCGAAGCACGTGATTTTTCTGAGCTTTTCAGCCTCTGCTCCGTCGTTTTCAACGTATTGTGGACCCGTTCTCAAAACTTTTGCTATTTATCAGGTAAGAGGTTCTCCCTCTTCTACGTTTTGTGTTTTCGGTTCTCGATGCGTTATTGGTCTGGTTTTAGCTTGTCGGTTGGTTGTTTATATATTTACACGATGACCTGACCTCCTCCATTTGTTGTCTACCCCCATCTCTATCCTCCCTCTTTCCAGATCTGCTGGAAGAGGATGTCATCCTTGAAACAGTGGTTGTGGCCCTCCTAAGCTAGATCATTTTTATTTTACACCACTGAGCCTGTAAAAAAGGAAATGAGGAGCAGGAGGAATTTGAACCATAAAGAAGCCCCTTTGTAAAGAAGGTTTGGTCACTGTCTTATCCCTTTGGCGCATCGGCGCGTCCTGCAACACTAAGAACAGTTGCGCCCCCATGGCGCATCTACCCTTGTTACATGAGCAAAATCCGCGCCCGATAGCGCGCACCCTTTTCACTGCTGCTTGCATCATGAGCTCATGCGACCTCGGCGCGCCTCTTCCGCGTCTTCTGAGTGTTAAACCTACGCCCCATGGTGCACCATCCATCCATGTTGCATCCCTTTTCTATGCGCCACTGGCGCACCCAACTTCCATGCAACAAAATTTTCCGCTAAGTATTGAAGCTATAAAGGCGCAGGCGCATCCCTGATTGCAATAACATTATGTTGTGTAAACCCTTCGTGCGCCGCGCCATATCCCTTTGGCGCACGAAAAGTCACTGTTACACGACCCATCCATGCGCCATGCGCCTTTGGCGCCAGTTTTACCCTTGCAACACCCTCTTCCTGTGCGCCTTACCTATTTTAGTCCTGTAAGCTGCAGTTTTCATGCGCCCTGCGCCCTGAGCCTAAAAATAACTAACTCTTTCTTCTGTTAGCACTTCAATGGAAAATCAAGCAGCTGACACGGCTTTCTTCGATTGGGTTTCACGCCTTATTCTTGCAGATCAGCAATTAAGCACAGAAGAATATATGTCAACATCAAGCAGGAAGCCTATCAAATCCAAAGGCAAGGCCAAGCTCACAGAAGAAGAGGTGAAATATAAGTATCAGAGGGTCAGAATACCGCTCTCAGTTCCACATATCATCTCCTGAGCAGCATCAGAAGCAGGCAACCCCCTTTCGGCCGCAGGATGACGATGATGAGTAGCTGTTTCTTCTTCTTCTTCTTCTTCTTCTTCTTCTTCTTCTCTATTCTCTCGACTTTCTCGTTGAAATGTCTAAAATATGTTGGCACAAATGATGACATCATCCATGTTGCATCATGGGATGATGTCATCGATCAAGTTGTCAAAAGTCAACATGACTTTTAGATATTTTGTAAATATCTTTGTAAATAGGTGGTTGGCTCCATTTTGTCTTCTTTTCCTCCTCTTCTTCTATAAATCTTTGGAATACTTGTTGTATTCGTGGTGAACATTTTTAGATGAAAATAGAAGTGAGGAGAGAAAGACTTTGAGCTTTCTTGTATCAGAAGAAAACAGTAATACAAATATTAAGACTTTGTGCTCAATAGGTGTGTTATGCATTGGATCTTCCTTACGTTAGATCTGTATGTGTTTAATCATTGGATTCATATCTACTTTTCTTGTCATTTGCTCATCAGATTGCTTTGTTTATTTATGTAAGTAGGTTTGGCTCTATTTACTACCAACCCAAAAACATAAATCTTCTGACCTTTCTGCTTTGGAATTCATTTCTTTTCTTCCTTCGGATCTGTTCTTTCTCTTTTCCCTCTTTCATTCCTTTCTTTTCGCAGCTGAAACACTCTCTTGGGATGAGATCCCAAACCCCGAAGGCGAAATCACATGAGAGACTTGCATAGATTCCTGCTAGTAGAATAGCAATAAACCGAGTTTCCTTTCTTGACTCAAGAGAGGCTAAGCCCTCGCACACTTGTTGGCTCGCCTATCCATAGATCTTTCCAGCGACGATTTTCGGACCAACAAAACCTAATCCTTTCTCCAAGATGGCGTCCTTTTCCTTTCAAGCTTAATATTGATATTTTAATTAAATTCAATACCTTGATAAATGCGCCCACCTTAAGCTTGCTTTGACTTTGGAAATTAATAAAATAATCTTAATGAAGGCGCCACCCTCAAGAAACCCACTTTTCAAAACAACATAAAGTCAATAGACTAGGCCAAGGGGTCAACGTTCGAATATAATATTAAAACGTGACCTTTAATTAAATATATCAACTTAACTCTTCAATCATGCCCTGAAGCCAATAATGACCAGTCAACTGACCAAACTGAAGTAGGAAGTCAACCAAGTTGAACCCAACTGAAAACTGCCAAAAATAGAATTTACTAAAAATAGTAAATTCCAAAAATACTCAGAATGCCGAAATGAACATACCACTGCGAAGCTTTCGGAAAACCCAGAAAGAATCCGCCTTTGAATCCACCAACTCCGAGCAAAGACATCCTCAAAAATAGGAAACCCTAATTTACCTTCCGACTAGCCTTCGGGTTTCCAGAAAAAAGGCCAACGGTCACTGGAAAGATCAGTCTGAGAAGGGGACATTACAACAACCCCGCACCGAAAGAACTCGAGAAATCATGTTCAGATCCTACAAACAGATTGTAGAGGGACTCTATAATGGAAGTGGCGGGGCCTACGAAGGTCAAACAACCCTGTGTGGGAGAAATCTGAATACAGCTGCCGAGTGGATACGGGCCTTAAATCCATTTTACAGGTTTTAGGTAGGCTCAGAAATAGAACAACAGGGTCGGAAGAGGAATAACGAGTGTCAAAGAGGCCAGGAGCAATTAAAGGCAGAAACGGCGAAGATCTAAAGTCCTCGGGCTCAAAATAGTTCAGAATGAGTTCGAAATCGCTAAGTATGGAGGATGTTGTGGAGAGAGCCACGTGTCGAACGACGCTTCTCCTAAGTTGAATCGAAAAAAGAAGCTTAAATAAGCTCTCCAGGCTTTCATGCATCTAGAGCCCCAAAAGTTACACTGGTTGTTGAAAAGTCTTCGACTAAACAGAAATTGCTAGATGTCGGCTTGGTGCAAATCCAAGATGGGAGCCCAAGGTGAAGACTCAAACTCGTGCCATCCCTCCACGTAGCAAATGGTCAACAAAGGTCAAAATGTGAACAAGGAAGGCCTAAAAAAGGGTTAAGTATAGAAGTACTAGCGGAGAGAGCCACGTGTCGGAGCGACGCATCTCCAAAGTTGAATCCAAATGTGGAGGCTCAAACAAGTGCTAGTTTACCACGTAGCCCAGGGTCCGAAAGGTAAGGTAAAGGTCGTTGAAAATTCCAAATCCTGTGGAGGCTTCCAAGTGTCAACTCAACACTCCTTCAGGATAAATCTTGATCGGGAGTTTCAGCGAGCGTAGAGCCTCCACCTGCTTCGGTCTCTTCGAAAGGAGATGGAGTCGGTTAAATAGTCAATGCATAGTAGTTGGTTGGTGGAAAGTGCCAAGTGTCCAAATGGCACTAACTCAAGGGTGAATCAGAGAGAGGGTTCTCAAACAAGCGTCAAACTGCCGCGTGTCTCCGATCAAGGAATATGACCTCTTTTGAGCAAGGAACTTAGGCGAGAAAAAAAGAAATTGAGCGGTGGCGGAGAAGCCATGTGTCGGTTCCTCGGCTATTCCAAGAGAAAAATACAGAGGCTTCCTTGAGACAAGCGCTAGCCCTCCACGTGTCCCATATTAAAAAGGGGGCCCGTTTTTCAAACTGGTTTTCCTGCCCTTTTGTATAAACCCGATACAAACTTCAAAGGGGCATATATTTTGACTCAGGGCTTGAAATATTACAAATGCGCACCGTTGGAAAGATCTCGGCCTCACCCATGCCATGAAGATTTGAAACTTTAAGCTTGAGGAGGTTAGGTAAAGGAAAATGGAGAAAACATCTTGAGCCATTAATGTGGGATCTATCTCACGCCCAACAACCGAGATCATATTTGATCTTTTCCGTCATTTCCTTCTTCTTTGAGGTGCCAAACCAGAGATTAATACTGATCAAGACAGATTTGGGGGTAGATTTTATAGGAGGCATTAATAGCAGTAGTTGAGCTTGACATGCTTTTCCGTTTCTCTCCCTTTCATCTTCTCTCTAATCGAATCTATAAATACAAGGTTAGGATTCATTATAAGGGGTCGGACATTCTTCTGTTTCTGAAGCTCCTCTTTTCTTCTAGCAAAGGAACTCGTGGAGTTTCATACCTCCCTTCATAATTGTAATATGTTTCCTACCTCCTGGCCATTTGTGATGTATTGTATCAATCTACAGAGCAATAAAACATGTTTGTGATCGACTTTAGATCCTTTCTTGTCTCTTTTTCTTTCATATGGTCTTTCATTACGCATCTGTTGTATGTGCTTGGTTATTGTATGCACTTTGTTGGTTCGTGTCTATCAACAAAACAAATGTTCATCATTCCTTTGGTGCATCACCTTATAGCTTAGTTTGATTTCTCGCATCCCTTTTATCCCTGTCTCCTTGGTAAAACTTAGAGTAGATTTAGGAATAGGCCCTCTACAAGTTTTCACACATGCACCTAAACAGAGGAATAGGAACCAACCTTTAATTTGGAGAGCTTTTTCGATTCTGTAAAGTCCCACACTTTGGAAAAGCTCAATGTTGTGCAATCACACCAAATGAATCTGCCTTAGAAAAGTGGATCTGACGGCTCATTTGGGGGTGTTGTGGTTTCGCACTAACGGTTTTGCATGCCCAAAGTGGGACAAAGAAGTCTCCATTTTTATTACAGATAAGTTTGATGTGCACTTGTTGGGATTCTAGCTTTTAAGAAGATTTTAAGAACTACATAATTGATGACTCCAAAGGGGACAAAATGCATTGGTTTCAGATAGTCCAAGTTTCCCAAGTTCATGAAAAGGATATAAACAAGGTCAAGAACAAGAAAAGAAGGACAGATTGTACACATACACTTGTCTCTAGATAGAAGGAGAAGACAAAGAAGATCCCAAAGGTCTCTATCTCCTCCAACAGAGCCCTATCAACACCTCCTCCTAATAGGTCATTCTTTCATCAGAAGAGTGCTCAAGCCAATCGGGATGGCACACCAACAACCAAATCCTTATGTCAATTTCACTTACAAGACAGCCCACTGCTCTCGAATGCACAAAATCTAGTCCCGATAATGGCATTAAAGAGCATCCCATATTTCATTGGGAAAATCGGACTTCTCTAGTGACCACATCCAAAAGATTGTGAATGTTTATACAATCCATGAGATCAATGAAATGGATATTGCAGTCAAGTTGCTTGCTTTGTTCACTCAAAGGTAAAGCTTCACAATGGTTCACGAGCCTTGGCGGGCTCTATTCAAAATTGGGACCGAGTTGTGCACTGACTCTTCACAACCAATTTGGAGAAAAGGGAGATAACATATCCTTGTTGGATTAGTCGGCAATAATTAAGAGGATCCGAACAAGCAACTAATGGATTTTAACAGGACCTCGAGATAGGATTCCAATAGTAGTAAAGCCCACTAACGATGGTGCCTTCTTATATTTTCGTAGAGCTTTAAATTCGATATTTCTTTGATTATCCGATCGATGTGGGCCTGACCTTGCCTACATCCTATAGCCTTTCCATAGGAGCCGAGAATCATTTAATTCGAGTTTGGAAAACTTGCCCCTAGGCCATCCATGCCTCTTTACCTCGAATTAGAAACCTGGGTGCCCAAACGCCCACATTAGCTCCTATACCCACCCCCAGGAGTCAAAGTTCAGTTGAAGCCTCCACTTCATCATCTAACACCTCAAAGGAGCTTCGGAAGAAATGAAACAAGCTGTAAAACACAGGAAATGAGCTAGTAACCATCAAAAGATAGCAGGCTCAGAGTTCTAGGCCATATCAGCCCCAAGCTCAGTATTAGGCTAGACCCTGTATCGACGCAAAATAGACCACTAGCCTAGGTTGTAAATCGAGTCAACATCAAGGGAAACCTCGAGTTCTTTAGACCTTTCGAGTCATTTGATCCAAACACAACTTCAACATCAAGAGAATTGGTTCCAACACGAATAACATGGCACAAGAATATGATTGGTGTTTCCCATGAAATCAGCCACATAATCGATCTATGTGTTTCATGGTGGTGCATTAAATTAGGATTTGATGGTGTAAACCGTTGTTGTGTCATAAGAACCTAGCCGGAAGAAAATTAGTAGGAAGGAGCTCGTGAAAGAGGTGACCCCAAGTGAAACTATGCTTGTCAATTGGTAGGCTGAGGACTTTTGTGGAATGAATCAGACCCCTTCTCAAAGTATAGTTGTCAATACATGGTCCAAGAAGAGAAATATTGGAGAAGGACATTCACCAAGCTCAGGTGATCCTCAACCCTCTGTTGCTCCACAAGGTATTGGCATTCAAAATACAACTCCCAATGTGCATAGTCAATCCAAGTCACCTTCCGGATATACTCGAGCACCGGTGGTAACAACCCATGTACAAGAGAAAAATGTGCCAGGGAAGGGGCAACAGAAGGATAGTTCATTTAATATCATTGAGCAAATGAAGAGGACAAGTGTGAACATTTCACTATGGGAGTCACTGGCCATTCCAGGGCAGAGGGATCTATTACAGACTACCATGTAAAATTGGTCAAGCTCAAATCAACCCCTAACAGCGGAGAGAAGAAAGTGCTTACCAATGCGGCTCAACCTAAGAGAACCCATGGAGAACAACGAGGTAAGAATCTAAAGCCTCCCATTTTATGTTTCATTAATCATTGGAGAAAATTTGGTGCATAATTACATGATTGATTCGAGGGGCAAGTAGTTACTGTAATGCCCAAACAAATAGTTGACCAACTGGGCCTCTAGTATGAAGTCATCTCTAAAGGAGTAGTACAATTGGATCGGATAATAGTGACCATTGTAGGAATCATCAAGGATCTGAGCCTCACTCTACATGCCTACCCTAACGTGACTATATTGCAGAACGTATCAGTCATAGACTTGCCACCACATTTTGCATTGTGTTTGTCTAGGGACTTCACTACCAAAATTGGAGGATATTTTTCTGTTGACTGGTCACATATGCTCTTTAGAACAAGGTATGGAGCGAAGGCCACAATCAGATCCAAGCCCATAGCAGATTATCACATTGAGTCCTATGTGCCTAGCCTAATCAATGCAAATTGTTCGGCTTTTGATCAGGAGGACCTCCTAAACACTTCTAAGGTAGATACCAAAGTAGGGTGTATCCCATATCTGAATCTTGATGAATGGGCGGTCAAAGGCATGTTTTTGATCCCTATAAGGAGATGGAAGAATCTGAACTAGGAATCTACTACATGCATGAGGAGAATCATCCTCTTCCTGAAATCCTCAAGCCAGAACACAAAGATGACAATGAAGTATGGCAGTTATTCTTTGATGGCTCGAGGAGCAGACAAGGAGTTAGAGGAGGACCTATGATTGTGTCCCCCCAAGGTATGAAGTATTATTCAACCTTCAAATTTCAATTTGCCTGCTCAAATAACACTGCAAAATATGAGGCTTTGGTTCATGGATTGCATTGGGCCAAAAGATGAGGAATCAAGAACCTGTAAGTGTTTAGTGATAGTAAGTTGGTTACCAATCAAGTCAAAGGACAAAATGTTGTCAAGAACGACCTGCTCAAAAGCTACAAGAGTAGGGTATGGGATCTCATTGAGGATTTTGAAGCCTTGACACTTGTGTCCATACCTAGGAAGGAGAACAAAGGCTGTTGATAGGTTCGCAGATAGTTAGAGCCACATTTGATGTGGTTGATGACATCAAGAGGGACAAAGAACAGCCACATATCCATGTGGTTGTGAGGCCGATAGTGCTTAGATAATAACACATCTTTGGCGGTGTTTAAAAATGATCAACGAGATCATCAATTTTTTGTAGGAGGAAGTTGAGTTCTTGGCTAGAAATCAAAGCAGATTAGAGTGACAATATGGAGATCAAGTAGTGCAGCTGCATACAAACAAGCTTCCCAAAGGCTTAGTGACATTGGAGTCTATCTTCAATCCCAATGATCAGTTTCGAAAAGAAAAGGCTAATATACATATCAAAGGAGAAGATTCAGAGTCAATTCTAGTTGGAGAAGGCAAAATGCTTCAAATTGGCAAAGTGGCCACCGAGAAAGAAAGGTATGAATTCATACAACTTTGCCAAGAGTTTCCAGACATATTTGCTTGGAGCTATGAGGACCTCAGAGGTTTATCCGAAGTTAGCACAACACACAATCGAATTAGATCCAGTTGCTAAGGCCATCAGGAAAAAGCAGAGACCAGTCAATCCACATATTGAGCCTCTGATGAAGAAAGAGTTGAACAAGTCTGATAGAGGCAAGTATCATATTTCCAATCAAACACTCAAGCTAGGTCACAAATTTGGTCCCAGTCAGGAAGAAGAGTGGAGAGATTAGGTTTTGTGTTGACTTTCGTGACTTAGACAGAGTGTCCCTCAAGGACCACTACCCACTCCCCTCGATGGAGCAAATCTTGCAAGTGGTGTCGGATGAGAGAAAATTTCTCTCCAGATGGATACTCAAGTTCTGACAACCAGATCATGGTAAAAAGGATGATTAGTTTAAAATGGACTTCACCACCAAATGGGGCACCTATACCTATAGAAAAATGCCATTTGGATTGTCTAATGTCGGAGCCACTTTCCAAAGGGCAATGGATATGGCATTCAAAGGGCTGATCAACAAAATAGTACTGATCTACTTGGATGACATTACTTTTTTCTCCAAAAATGCGATAAACCACCTTTTTCACCTAAGGCAAGTGTTTTAAAGGCGTAGGAGATTTGGGGTATCATTGAACCCTAAAAATGCATATTCTTGGCCCATGAGGGCAGGCTCCTAGGCCACATTGTGTCAAAGGAAGGTTTGGCAATTGACCCAGAAAGAGTTGAGGCTATAAGAGCATTGCCATTGCCAAGCTACAAGAAGGCTCTTCAAAGCTTCTTAGGGAAAATCAATTTTGTCCACAAGTTTGTACCAAACTTTGCTTGCCCTTGTCAAGCCAATCACATTGATGTTGAAGAAGAGTTTTGTGTTTAGGTGGATAGGCTGAAGGAAAAGCAAGATTTGAGGCCATCAAAGAAGCTATATCACAAGCCCCACCCTCGTGAATCCAAATTTTTCTAAGGATTTCATATTGTATGCCTTTGGTGGCAGTGACACAATTTCTGCAATCCTAGTACAACAGAACAAAGAAGATACAGAGCAGCCAATTGCTTTCTTGACCCAGGTGCGGAAGATTACAAAGTGAAATACTCTTTCATCGAGAAGCAAGTCTTGGTAGTGATCGGAGGATTGAAGAAGTTTAAGCATTTGGTTTCGAACAATAAAATCCAACTGTTAGTCTCCCATGCAGGAGTTAAAGACTTCCTTCTTAGCAAGGATTTAAATAAAAATGCGAGTAGGATGGATCACTCGTGTCATGGAGTATGACATTGAGATCAAGGTCACTAAGCTGGTCCATGGGAAGGGATTGTGTGAGCAGCTAGCCTCGAGTCAATAAGAAGAAGCTCTTTTTTTCCCTACGGGATAGTCACGAGGAGGTGCCCACTCCTTGTTGGACTCGGGGCATTATACACTTCCTATAAACGAGGCTTATGTCCTCCGAAATGAATTAAAAAAAAGGAGACATTTCGAGCTACGAGCCATCCCATATGTGCTTATTAATGGCATCTTGTTCAAAAGGGACATCAATGGCATTTTGTTAAGATGCATTGGGATAGATCATATTGAAAGAGTGTTACAAGAATTCCATGATGAAGCATCTGGAGGCCATTTTGCTCCATGAGTGACAGTGCTTAAGATCATGAAGGTGGGTTATTATTGGGCCAGGGTGTTTATTGATTGCTATGCGTGGATCAAAAAGTGCAAGAACTATGCATTCTTCAGAGGCAAGGAAAAGCTAGCAACACTTTGCCATTGCATCCAATATCGAGTAGATCGGTCATGCATGCAATGGGGATTTGAATTCATTAGGGTCATCAATCCAAATTCGATCCAAGGCCACAAATGGATTCTAACGGCAATAGACTATTTCACCAAGTGGACCGAGGCAGTGGCACTCAAAGAGGCTAATGAGTCCAACATATTAGATTTCTATGAAGGAATAGTGACCAGATTGAGTGCCATCCACCATTATATTAGACAATGCATTAGCATTCATAGGTTCCAAAATCACGGGTTGGGTCGTGAGGAATGGGATTTACCTAAGCACTTCATCAAATTATTACCCTCAGGGTAATGGCCAAGCAAAGTCTACAAACAAGAATCTGTGAAGATTATCGAAGAAATCTAGATGGAAATCAAAGAACACTGGCACATGAAATTCAAATCAGCCTTATGGGCTGATAGGAAGGCCCAAGAGGTGCAGGAAATTCTTCATTCAAACTTGTCTACGAGAAAGAGCGGTGTTGCCAATATCACTTGAATTGCCGGCATTGGAGCTCATGAAGCAAGCTGGAGGTGTCGAGTTTGAACCAATGGAGACCAAACTATGTAGAGTTGATGGAATTGGAAGAGACTAGAGAACATGCACTTCAAAAATCGAGAAGGATCGGGCCTCAATCAAGACATGCTTGACAAGAAGGCAAGAGCGAGGACCTTCCGGGAAGGGGACCTAGTTTTGAGATGGGATGCGATCGGGCAAAACCGGGAAGGCATTCCAAGTTTGATGATATTTAGAGTGGCCCTTACGTGGTCATAGGATGTAAAAGTAGAAATGCTTTCCAATTGTCTACATTTGATGGTGGAGAGTTGCAGATTCTAGTGAATGGAATCTATCTTAAACACTGCTACTAGAAGGGAAGTTCTCACCTTGTATATATTAGTTTAGTTTCTCATTCCTCTAAGTGCTTGTGAAAATTGTCTTGTTGTAGTTTAGATTGCTTTTCTCTAATTGCTTTGCACACTCTATAAGTTCTACTTGGAACATGTATGATTCCTAATTTTGTATATGGTTGTGGTGTTGCTTTGTTGCTCTTGCATAGTTCATTCGAAACAGATGAAGCCCCAGGTCAAAACAATTCTCTACTCTCATAAACCATCGTTTTAAGATTTCTTTTGAAGATTGAGAGTGCAAGCAATCGGACTCATGAATCGGAGGTAGAATCGATGTCGGACCATCATTATTGACTACATGCCCAATGGATAGGACAAGGCAATTGGTCTTTTCATCTAGCGAGAAGATACCCACATGAGTCACCAAATTGTTATACATATTTTTCCCCTCGAGAAAAATAGTGGATCAAAGCGACCCCACACTAAAAGAACTTTGAGAAATCACGTTAAGATCCTGTAAGCAGTTACAGGGAATCTATAATGGAAGTGGCGGGGCATGCGAAGGTCAAACAACCCTGTGTGGGAGAAATCCAGAAAGACGGCTCTGTCGAGTGGATCCGGGCCTTAAATCCATTTTACGGGTTTCATGTAGGCTCAAAAATAGAATGCAGCGGGGGTCGGAGGAGGAGGAACAATGTCAAGAAAGTAGAGGCTAGGAGCAATTAAAGGTAGAAAAGGCGAAGATCCAAAATCCTCGGGCGCGAGAGAGCTACATGTCGGAATGATACTTCTCCAAGTTGAATCTAAGAAAGGAAGTTTAAACGAGCGTTGGGCTTCCATGCATCTAGAGCCCCAAAAGTTACGTGGCGTTGAAAAATCTTTGACTAGACGGAAAGTGTCGGTGTCGTCTCGGTGCGAATCCAAGATGGGAGCCCGGGGCAAGACTCAAACTCGCACCAACCCTCCGCGTGTAGCAAGTGGTCAACAAGGTCAAAAAGGCAAACGGGTGGGCCTAAAAAAAGGGCTAAGTATATAAGTACTAGCGGAGAGAGCCACGTGTCGGAACAATGCATCTCCAAAGTTGAATCCAAATGCGGAGGCTCAAACAAGTGCCCGATTCACCATGGAGCCAGTGCAGGAAAGGTAAGATAAAGTTTTTGAAAAGTCTAAATCTGCGGAGGCTTCCAGTGTCAACTCAACACTCCTTGAGGGAAAATCTTGATCAGGAGTTTCACAAGCACGTGAGCCTCCACGTGTCCAGTCTCTTGAGGGGATGGAGTCGGGTTGAATAGTTAATGCATAATAGTTGGCGGCGGAAAGTGTCAGTGTCCAAATGGTGCTAACTCAAGGGTGAATCAGAGAGAGGGTTCTCAAACAAGCGCCAAACCACCGCATGTCCCTAGTCAAGGAATATGACCCCATTGAGCAAAGAACTTAGTTGAGAAATAAAGAAATTGAGCATGGCGGAGGAAGCCATGTGTCAGTCCCGTACCATTCTAAGAGAAAAATATAGAGGCTGCCTTCAAACAAGCGTTAGCCCTCCATGTGTCCCATATTAAAAAGGGGCCCATTTTTCAAACTGGTTTTCCCGCCCTTCTGTATAGACCCAATACAAACTTCGAAGGGGCATATCTTTCGACTCGAGGCTCGAAATATTGCAAATCTGACACCGTTGGAAAGATCTCGGCCTCGCCCACACCATGAAGATTTAAAACTTTAAGCTTGAGGATGTTAGGTAAAGGAAAATGGAGAAAACATCTTGAGCCATTAATGTGGGCTCTATCTCGCCCCAACAACCAGATCAGATTTGATCTGTTTACGTCATTCCTCCTTCTTTGAGGTGTTGAACCGAGAGATTAATATAGTCAAGATAGATTTGGGGGTAGATTTTGTAGGAGGCATTAATAGCAATAGTTGAGCTTCAACCTTCTTTTCCCACTTCTCTCTCTTTCTTCTTCTCTCTGATCGAATCTATAAATACAAGGTCAGGATTCATTGTAAAGGGTTATACATTCTTATTTTGTAGGCTCCCCTTTTCTTTTGGAAAAGGAACTCGTGGAGTTTTAGACCTCCCTTCATAATTGTAATACATTTCCTACCTCCTAGTCGTTTGTGATGCATTGTATCAATCTGCAGAGCAATAAAACATGTTTATGATCAATTTTAGATCCTTTCTTGTCTCTTTTGCTTTCATCACGGTCTTTCATTACGTATCTGGTTTGTGTGTTTGGTTATTATATGCATTTTGTTGGTTCGTGTCTATCAACAAAACAAATGTTCATCATTCCTTTGGTGCATCACCCTATAACTTAGTTTGATTTCTCGCATTCCTTTTATCCTGTCTCCTTGGTAAAACTTAGAGTAGATTTAGGAATAGGCCCTTTGCAAGAGTTTTCACACATGCACCTAAACGAGAGGAATAGGAACCAGCCTTTAATCTGGAGAGATTTTTTGATTCTGCAAAGTCCCACACTTTGGGAAAAGCT
This sequence comes from Taxus wallichiana var. yunnanensis, assembly GCA_018340775.1. Lineage (NCBI taxonomy): Eukaryota > Viridiplantae > Streptophyta > Pinopsida > Cupressales > Taxaceae > Taxus > Taxus wallichiana. The sequence goes on from CM031237.1 coordinate 479,958,677, forward strand.
CAATGTTGTGCAATCACACCAAATGAATCTTCCTTAGAAAAGTGGATCTGACAACTCATTTGGGGTGCTATGGTTTTGCACTAACGGGAACATTTTACACCGCCCTTTTAACAACATTTTCTGTTCAATTGGTTTTACTTCCTTAGTACAAATTTGGGTTACATGAGTTGAATTTAATTTTGTTGGTTTCCTAACAACTTTCCATTGTTACAACTGGATGCATTTTCCAACATTTTACAATATCATGTTCTTTCTTATTATAATGGGTACAAAATATATGTCCTTGGTTTTAGGAAACTTACCCAAATTTTTCCTCTGTTTAGGAGAGGTAACCTTTTTCCTTTTCTCATCTCATCGAGGGTGAGATTGGTCTTTAGTACTACCTCATCATTCACAAAAGGCATTAACTTCTTTAACATAGTTTTCCTCTTCCAACAATATGTTCCAGAATGATTAGTACCTTCACAAAACATGCAAGGAAAAGCATATTTTTGTCTACCAAAGCTATATTGTTCAAACTGAAAGAGTTTTCTAGAAGTTTTAGGATTCAATTTCCCCTTAGTTATATTTTTAGTGTAAGTGGGAGGAGGTGGAATTTCATTACCTTGTTTACCTATTTTCTTACACCTTTCATTGTTCCTCTTGATGGTGGAATCCTACAATTCTAGAGGCGTATATCCTTGGTTGTTGGAAGATTTTCTTCCTTCAGATGCTTTGGAACTTTCTCCAATTTCCATTTGCCCACTAGAATAACCCAAACCTGCAAATCGAGGTTGATCCTTTACCTGTATGGGGTTAGCATCACCTTGTCCATTTTTACCAAGGCCTCTTCCGTTAAATCCCATCTTAATCATTATCTTAGACCCAATTCCCTTAGTGTGTTTTTCAAATTCACCCAAAGAAATGTCTGAAACTAAATTAGAGGAACAATTAATATGTGAACAACTTACGGTACATGTTTCATGCATAGCACATGCATATGCTTTGGAAGGCATTTCCTTCTCTTGTTCACCTTGTTGTAACTTTTCCAAGAGGGCATCCTTGGTCCGTATTTCTTCCTGCAACTCTTTGAAAAAACCCATCAACTTCTTGCTTTGTGAAAGCATCTCGTTGACATACTCCTCTTTCTTGGTTGTAGAGGATTGTGGTTCAGATTTTAACCGTACTATTTCTTCTTCTAAGGAATATAAAGTGGCTCTTAAGAAAGAATTTTTTCATGGAGTTGTCGGTTTATGGCTTCAAGCTCATCTAGTTGCTCTCATTTGGATGACTTTACCATGATTCCCCATTTCCTATAAACAACATGTAACTCCAAAACTACACACTACAAAAGAAGATTAATGAGCCCAAAATGTCTTCACAATCAAAAACTAAAACCAATCTTGGCCCAGAATCCAAAATTTCAAACACAATTAGAAGCTAATCCGACAATCTAACTGCTCTGATACCAAACTTGATCTGAAAATGTTACTTAAATTTTTCAAAAGTACTTAGAAAATCTTCAAATTTAAAACTTGATAGTGATTAAGAGTATTAAGCCAATTTTGGGAGCTCTTGTATCCCAAATCCTTAAAATCTTCCAAATAAACCAATTATCCTTTATTTTCAACTTAAGTGAATAAATTGAATCTTAGTACAAATCCATTTTAAAATTCACAATTTGAATTCAAATCATACACTCAAACTGAATTCTTGAAACCAAATTTGATAAGTGTATTCAGATTTTGTTGTGGGTTATGGAAAGTGAAATGTAAATCTTAAGTCCATTTTCCCATTTTTAATGAATGGTTTCTTAATAAAAATACATAAAATCTAATACTTATTTTTATCTTATTAAAAGCTTCATCCACAAACTGAAATCAAATCCACAATACAAGATTGATAATGGAATTCACCCGAAGGCTATGTCTCTGGATTCTCGAAAAGAGAATCAATCTATTAAATGACCAATGAAGTAAAATAACCCTTCAATAATGTCTAAACATATAAAAACCTACAAATGAGCTGATCAAAGACATTGGAAACTCTGTAATTTACCAGAAATTGTTCCCAAAATGATCCATGACTCCTACAATGCTTCCATAGTGTGATCCCCTTGCAAATGTGACTAAAAACACCTACAACTAGATATTTATAAACACTACATGAAAAAAATTATATATCTAGAAAAATTATAAAAATTTGAACAACTTCCCTTTTTACTCCATGGCCTAGTTCGGACTAGAAGTACTTGGAAAAATCATATCTCTGTCTGCTCCTGCGTGCATTACGTGAAATTATAATGAAAAATTACCTACACAAGAAAATATACAGTAATTCATGTAAAAAACGTTACATTTTTGGGAATATCTTGGAATTCTGAACAACTTTCATAGGTAACTCAAGATCTGGTTTTGAGTGGAAGTGCTTTAAAAATCGGGTTTTACTAGTAGGTCTATTCGCCCTTTCACGGACTTATCATTTGTCTTCTACAAAACCACTGTGAGCTCCTTACATATTATTTCTCCAAAGGTGGTGGGTTGGTAAGTTTGCCTATTCTTTTGGTGTAGGTCAAGGGTTCAAATCCCTTTGATTGCATTATCCACTATAAATAGCAAATGGAAATCATTTATCCTTATATGGGAATCAATCCCATAGTCCACGGGAGATAATTTTATCCAAACCTTTTAATATCATGTGGAATAGCTACACATAGCATTTTGCTACCAAAATTGGAGGTCCATGTGCTCAAATGGAGTGGTGCCACGTGTTAGCATGTGATTGGGTTCTCCTTTTGCCATGTCACTTTTTCCCTTGAAGTTTGACCCAAATTTTGGTGACCATATCTTTCGCATATGGACTCGATTTAGTCCATTCAAAACGTGCCGAAAAGCTTAAGACAAGCTCTACGCAATAGAAGTGTTTTTGTGAGATTTCAAGATAATTAATTTTATAGTTTGACCAACTTTGACCACCCATTGACCAAACTTTGACTAACTTTGACCAGACGTATCTGGAGCTCAAAGTGTCTATTTTTCACGTTCTTATAGTCGTGAAAAATCCTTTGAAGACTGTATACTAGATTTTAATGGTTTAGGGAATTTTAGGGAACATTTGACACTAAAATTGATCCCTAATCATTAGGGAACTCCCAAACATCCCAAATTTTCCTCCTGGATCAATTAATCGAAAGAACATGACTATTTTCCCCATATTCATAATATTCACTAAGATGGTTTTTAACAAATATAAACCTACATATGTAGTTGTTAAACATAGGGTAACTAGTCACCATAATAGTGCTCGGACAATGATTCAAAACTTTTTATAGAAAATAATATAAATTACAATAGTACATTCTCGACATATCAAATGAATACTAACATATTCATCCTTTCCCTATTATATGATTCTTCATTTCATAGCAAATAAACAAGTCTTTCACATGAAACATGTGACTCTACAATATTATTTTCACAAGCAAACAAGTTCCACAAATCAGATTTATTTTTTTGTGAACCTTTTGTTAAATCTTCTTTAATTATAGCAATAATACTTCCATCGTAATTTAGTAATACTTCATTTCCTCTATCTTTCTTGAGTACATGGAGTAGATTGTGGGTCAACTCAAAATAAATGACATGAATTTCATTCCTTTTCATTAATCATTAGTGAATAATAAATCATGCATAATATGTTTCCAACAAGATACAATAAAGGAGTTCTAATTATTTTTTCCCACTTCATTATTTACCTAGCCAAGAGTGTAAGGTGAAAAATACATAGTTTATTTATTGCGACCAAGAGTTCCATCACACAAGTTTAAGAGAGGAATTACAGTCCTTTTCTCGAGTATTTCAACATAATGTCATCATGGCCACATTTACCAGATCTTGAATTTAAAAGAGAAAACAAAATCCTTTATAATTGATTCAACATAGTGCCCCATGGCCAAACAAGGCTCACCAAAGAAAACCTTCACATAATACCGTATAAGCTTATCACCCAAAAAAATCAAGTAGGGAAAATAAATAATCACAAATGTTTACCCATATATATAAGCGCATTCATGCAATCATAAAATGGTATATATATGAAAAAACACATTCATAAATTATTCAATCCATAACCAACAATTAATAAACAAATTTGTATATGTGTATGTTAACAAGCACAAAAACCCACATGCATCATCTAGTGTTAGCTACGCTTAAGGTAAGGAAATGAACCATGCTTGTTAAGGAAGCCTTGGAAACTCAAGGGTTCTTTAATGCCACAAACCAAAGCCCTCACCTCCAACTTAACATAGTTATCTAGAAACCCAACTCTCATAATCCACACAAAATACCCACAAAGGCTTTTAGATAAACAAAAAAACATCCAATGCAAATGTTACACCCAAATTGGGGCTCTTTAATTTTTAAAACTTCTAGTTTATAATGCATACATCTAAAAATAAATAGTCACAACCGTACAATTAACTCCGCCACAAAATTGCACTCTCTGTTAAAAATAACCATGCATATTAAATGCAGATTCTCAATAACCAACACTACCTTTACCACCACCAAAACAATCATGCAATTGGTCAAGGTTTTAACTTTCCATCTCCAACTCCAAACACCAAATGAGAATTCAAAATTCAAATGCCCATATAAACAAATTTTAAACAATTCCTAAATTCTTTTCAATATCTTGAGCGTGTTTGTGACCCTCACTTCTCTATTGGAGGCGTTTAAATCAAACAATCATCCTTTTACCAAGTCAAACAACATAAAACAATAATTCCCTCTTCAATAATAATGTTCTAAATCCCACTAAGTAATCATGGCCAAATCACATAACCCATGAGGGATTAAAACATATTTCAATTTTAGTTGCTAAGTCGGCAAACAAACATGACTTTTAAAACACAAGTTTCTATTCTAAGTTTGTCATCTCAAACCTTTTGAAAAGTCAATAACAATGATAATGCCTTTCATAATGTCACCAAACAAACAATCGTCAATAATACTTTAATGCCTAAGTTGATAAGTATACAACATACTAATACAATGATTATCAACCAATCATATTGTTAAAATCAAACCAAGGATCATATAAGCCTTATATATCAAGGCTAAATACAAAAAACCAAGTCAAACAAATCGTAACGACTTTCCAAGTTACATCGAGTCATACCTATTTTAACAAGTCAACCATATTGATAATCCCTCTTATAATATACATAACATCATACCATGACTCAACAACACATATGTTTGCATACCATCATACAAAGTTGACAGTGTTCTCATTCAACATGTTGGGTTTCGAGAATGGAACATGGGTTGAAACCACAGTCAGGGGACAACAATTCTCTCCTCTTTAATGGGAGAGGTTCCCTTATTGAAAGCAAAAAAACAAATTTACTGGATATACAACTCTCAATGTTTGGACCACAGTAGCCTGGTTCGTTCTCATACTCAAAAGATTATCAATCAGAAATAATGGAAGAATAAAGAGATGGGAGAAGGAAGAAAAAAACAATGCTTTTGGGAAATATAGATAGCAGAGTATCTCCCTACTCACATTGAACCAAGAAAATTTAGAAAAGGATCAATTACTTCACCACTAATGAGAATCTGTGGACACAAAGTTCTAAAGATTACACAAACCAGAACACAAAGTTTCTATTGAATGTAAAACAAATGATCCATTGAATCGAGCAAGGAGAGAGAAAGATGTAACAAAGGAAAAAGACAAAAAACTTCTGTATTGAATTACTTCAAAATTTACAACCTTCCCAGAAAACCAGAATTCCCTTTCCATGGCCAAAACCATGTTCTTATAACAATTCGTATACATCCATACTTTGTCCCCAAGAAAAGAATATCCGAAAGGAATAATGTTTGTTGCAGATCCACTTTTGGAAAGTGACATGAAACAAACGCACTCATGAAAATTGGAGGTTCAAAAAGGTGAATATTTCATCAGTTCGAGCATGATTATTTTAGCAAGGGGTATCTCATGATTTTCTTCTCCATGTGGTCCTGTCATTTCCACCTTTTAACCACTTTCATAGCACTCAAGTGCTTACTGGTAAGTTTTCTCCTTTTTTATCGCGTATGCCCGATAAACTCCATTTTCTGATGATCAAACTTTACATCCCTTTAAACTTATCAATTTGGCTCCATAATAAACCAAAAAAGCATCTCATGGAGAAATGACAAGGGTATAGAGAAAAGAATGAAGAATGATCCATTTTTACATTTTGCAGAGCTTTGGTTCATTAATGGCGTCAAAAACCAGATGAGTGTATTTGGCTATCCTTTCCCCCTTTTACCTTCAAATTTGGACCCTACACGTGGCAAGATCCAAGCAACGACACTACAGGAAAGAAATTTGCATTTCCTGACATTTGGGAGAAAAAGCGCGATTTCTCATTTTTACGCCCCAGTAGCTCCACCAAAAGTTGGACACATGGCGTCATCCAGTGGTGAGGAAACATGGTTCAAAATGCCATTTAAACTCTTTTTAACAAAAAGGCTCAAATTCTCAAAAACCTCCGTCAGCCCGCTTTGACTTTTCAACGTGAACACGTGGCACACCACGATTGGAAAAGGGGTCGTGGCTCAATTTGCAACATTTTAACCCTTTGGTGAAAAAGGCTCAAATTCTCAATTTCCCCCACAAGCCCGTTATTCCAATTTCATTCTTCAACACATGGCATCACATGGTAGTTGTGGGAATGCGCTTGATTTTATATTTTATCCACTTTTGAAAAGGGGAAAAATTCCACTTTCCCCCAGTCCATGCCTCACGCCATTGACTTTTCAACGTGGATGTGTGTCCCTTTCGATTGACTACGGGCCTCAACTTAGAAATTATCCCTTCGCATGAGCGGGACCACGGGCCATTTTAGAACTTTTTGCCCTTTTTGGAAACAAGGTTAAAATTCCTAAAGTTCTTCGCCGGTCCACCACAATGACACATACTGGCGAAAAACAGCCACGCATCCCTTTACGATTCTTGACACGAGGCATCACTTTGGTGGTTATGGGGATGCGCTTCACTTTTTATCTGTGTTTGAAAGGGGAAAAATTCCAACTTTTTTCCTGGAAGTCCATGCCTCCGTCGTTGAATTTTCAGCGTAGGCCATGTGTCCCTTTCTAATTTGTTGCTTTGGCTTGACTCATAATTTATCTTTTTTCATGGCGAGTCCATGGGCCATTTTAGAACTTTTGCCCTTTCGTCGTAATGCCTTAGAGAATAAAATGAATCCATCGCCCAGAACTTCCAAAACTACTTTGTGCCATCGGGGACAGCGGGGATGCGGGGCAAATCTGACAATTTTTCAAAATCACCAAAAGTGATAAGTTCAAAAAGAAACCCGTTTGGCCACATCTAATGAGAAGAAAACACGTAGCTTCACCTTACAGAAAGAATTTGATGGGGAAAAGAATGTAGGAAGTTGCAGGAAACGGGAAAACACCATTTTTGCTCCCATGAAGAATTTCTTTCTCTGCAAAAAGGTTAAAAACGAAAAGATGCAAGGTCCCATGCATTCCAAACGCATAAAGAAGAACTAAAATCATTTCCCATCCATTGAAAATAGGTAAAACATTTTAACGGCAGCAAATTGAGGGAATTTTGATTTAAAACGTCGTGGGAAATGAAAATGAGCATATGAGGAGTTTAAAACACAAATTTCTTCTATGACAGGGCTCCAATTTTCACAAAATTAGATTTAAAAGGGTGGGGAAAATTGAGAGGACAACACAACAACATTCTAACTATTGTGTTGATCATTTATTGTTACAGGTGAACCAACCAATATAATAACGAAATGCATGTCATAACAGTTAGCATATTGCCTTATTAAACACAAAGGTGATCTAACTATCATTAGTGTCAATGTTATAAGTATAAGATGCACATATACATATATGATATTGTACACGTAATGCTAAGAGAAAGGTTAACAACATAACCATTTACCCTTCCACACATAATTCCTTACAGCTTAAAGATAACTCTTCTTAGCGTGAACCTACTTTAAAAGGTAAGATAATTATTTAAAAGTCCAAGATCTCTTTGCCAATAAGAGATTATCATACTCCATGTGTCTGATATACATCTTGTTTCATAACACATAGGTGAGACCTTCAAGGTTAGCAACATACACTAGAATCAACTATACATCATCATATTGCTCGAGAGCATAATGCCATGATAAAATAAGGTTCTGATAATTTAATAGATGATATCGATGCAAGTTAAGAATCCCAACGGTTAATCAAACTTTATAAGAAGCTTACACGAATCTTTAATTGGTGTATTGCTCGAAATCACCTTTATTAATTTAATTGATCCTATTAACGACTGTCAGGGCGTCAAATTTGGGGATCCCAAAATAGGATGTGACGATTATTGTCATAGGTGCATCGAAACAATTAAGAGAAAATGGAGCACAAATATTATTAAGTATTAATTAGAATTATGTGAGTGAAGTTCGTACTTTACACTTGAATTCTAAGCAATACAATTTAGGGTAAAACTTATAGTGGTCCATGACAAATAACAATCCCTTTTTCAAACTTAATAGACAAGAGAGAAATCTTGAGCTTAATTGAGTTAACATTAATTTTTTTGCCCCTATCATTTTATAAATTTTGTAAAACATTTATCGATCACAATGAAGAAATGGTCTTCTTTAGTGAGTCCAATCTTGAACTCTCCATGTAATATTGAAATTTTAAAGAGTATCACACTTTCAACAAAATCATGCTTTCTCAAAAGAGAAAAAATCAGCAACTTTCTTTTAAAATGTAATTATGTAAAGCTATTGATTAAGGGGACGTAAAAAGTTGAATTTTTGTACAAATTTCCAATAAAATCATGTCCTCTAAAAAAATAAGGTGGGATTTTAGGACTTCATCAAATTTATTTTGAACTAAATCTCCTTAAAAAATTGTATCTGGGGATTATAAGAAAATTGGCTTTCCTTACAGGTTTATCGACAAAACCATATTTCTTTGAAATAATAAAAGGGGGAGTGGTGTTGTGGGAAGGTGGGGGTTTGGTCGATAGAGGATACATGTGATGAGACATGGAAAATAAAACTTGAAACATGAATTGGGGATGAAGACTTCAAACAACCACGTGGTACAAATAATCTTCGATAAACCCAAAGAAGACTCCTACTTTTACTACTAATATTGACTCGTAAAAAGCCAAACTGTCACTTTGAATAAAGACCCTTATCTCCAACTACTCATCTTTTTTTGTATTTACTTCAATTGGGTATTTATTAAACCTTGCTTCTTAAAGTGTGTCATTGAAATGAAATCCCAAAGTGAAGAAAATTTACACGACATTGAGATTACGCAGAGAAAAAAAGACATTTAAACCTTGAGATATGCTCCCATCATTTTAGCCTAAACCTAAGGCACCAAGGGCCATCTTAGGGCCTTGGTGCCTTGTCCCATCCCTAACCGAGGCGCTCACACTGGGCATCCATGTTCCACTTTCCACTTCTTTTTGGGGTCTTTCTAGCCATTTTTCATCCTTATCTTTTTCCTAGTCGGCCATGTTAGGGTTAATTATGAAATTAGAGCAAGAGAACCTATAAATACAAAGTTATGAGACCATAATGAGGGTCCTAACGTCACATACTACTATCACTCCATCTAGAGTTACATCCATTGCATCACTTGCATCCACATAGTGTCATGCATCAAGGCTAGGAGATCTACATCAACACACACAACATAGGGGAGGATTCTATTCTATTTCATGCACACATGTTATTACATTTTCTATAGTTATTATTTCTTGCTACTTCACAAAGTGTGACTGACACAAGAGCACCTAGGGCACACATGCACACACACACACACACACAAACTACATCCAGGGTCTGAAATGTAGTGCAACACTCAATGATAAGACCACTAGTTTGGGTGGTTGAGGTCAATCCACCCATTCATTTTGCATCTTTTTATTTTTAGGGTTTTGATACTTCTTTTCTTTTATAGGTCATCCTTCATCTTGTCATTATTTCAACACATTCGGCATACTTTGAAATGATCTAATGTGATAATAAAGAACACTTTTAATATCTTACGACCCTAAAAAATCAGATTCAGAGATTTTACAAAACCAGGTGCTAATTCTTACAGACCAGGGCACCCCGAGGTGCCCAATATACCTTCCCAGTGTGCCTCCTTAGTCTTCTTTAGATCCTCCGATATGGCCTTTTCAGAGACTTACGAGTGTTCGTTCCTACTTTTGGATTTTATTATCGGACTGTGACAACCTGATAGTCTCCAAAAAATCAACTAAGTCATTTCTTTTACATCTTTGCATATTAGGGTTTTATTTCATTTAGTATAATTATTTAGAATCATTTCCATATTGTTTTAGTATACATTTTACATTTTAGTCCTCTATTTAGATTAACTAGTTGTTATACTTCCATAGTATTAGATTTATTTTTAGTTAATCATTTTGGTGAACCCCATGTTTCTTCATAACACCTTCTAGGGTTTTACATTTACATTTAGCCATCATGGGTAAGCGTAATAGGAAATCTACTTCTTCTAAGTCTCCAATTACTTTACAATTTGATAGTCATGGCCACACTTTTGTTGACACTCCTACTACCCCTTCTAGCTATAGACCTTTCCCTTCATTCATTCAACTTCCATCTTCTGGTATGGATCCTCACGCTATCGATGATGTTGTTTCACTTATATCTATGCACTATCGATCCTATTATTTTAGCACAACTTTAGCAGAAAGTACAAGATCTTCCTCCTACTCCCATAACCACACTCCCTACTACCATTCATGAACCACAAAAACCTTCCTCTCACTTTTTTCTCTCCTATTATTGTGTAGAGGACTCTACCAATGTCATAGTAGTCCCTACTTCTCCTTCTCCTCTATGGATCTCTCAATCTCTCGTAGTTCCACATGACCTAGTTCCTACTATTTTTGTATGATTGATCAGGTCCCTTCTGACTCGTCACTTACTCCTGATGATACTAATGCTATGGTACTTCTATACACAACCTACTCCATACTACTCTCTTGTTTACCACTTTCTACACCACATCCCCTTATAGACAAGTTACCACTTGAGGGTGCCATTCGGTGATCGACACGGTACCTTCCTCTTCACTGTCTGATCAATATGTTGCTATTATTCCATTCCATATGAACCCTTTACAATACCTAGATGTTGTTCCATCACACACGCCAACATCACCCTCTTTAGTGTGTCTGTCATTCACTTGCACCCTCTTCATGAATAATTCTTATTGGGAGCACATACCACTCGATACTTCATGTATGGCCACTTGTATGTTCACATGATGGTCTCTCTCTGACTTGGTTTTAACTTTCTAACCTCCATCCTCCTTTATGTGATTCACATTTGTATCATGGCTCCATATTCTTATTATTGCTTTATGGCATGGCTATGTGTTTTCCATCTTGTAGTTCATCTTGCATGTTATCATACCACTTTTTTCTTACTCTTGAAAATCTTGGTTAGATTATATATCGTGGCACTCTAGATCCCTGATCGATCATTGATATAGCATTTCCCATGCCATTTGGCACTGTCACATTTATAATAGTTCCTTCCTTTGCTACTCACCCAACTTCACTATTTGGTATGCTCAGGGTTTCCCTTTACCTCCTTTTACGGATGAAAATACACCATGGTCATGTATATCTTACACACTCAGGGTTATTTGGATGACCTACCACATACCACTTCTTTATCAAATTTCCATGTTGTCCCATATGATTTTGACAATAATAATTGATGACCTTTTAGATGATTTATTTTCCTTTTATCTCCTTGTGATATAAAATCACTCACCACCTCCTCGATATGCCCTATATCCACACATTTAGTTGATGACTTCCACCTTTGATAATCATCATCATCTAATACACACCTATTGGATTCCATACATGCATTGCAAATTCAATATCATCCATGGAAGCCATGATTTACATCTCTCATTGTTGAAGTTAAGAAACTTTAAGGTGCTTCTCATCTCATGGTGATGCTCATGATCCACCTCACATGCCTTCTACCTCTACTGTGTGTCTCTCTCTTTGACCCTCCAAGTACACCATTACCCTACACCCCTCATCTTTCACCTAATGCTACATCACAAGACAAGACATTTTTCATTATCTCTTCATCATCAAATGATTACTCTACCACCTACTCATCTTCTATCCTCCTTCTCATAGATTACACTACACTACATGATCATCATATCCATTTTCCACACTATCATCATCAATGCATGACATCATACCAATTTTTCATGCTTTTCATGCCTAATTACAAAACTCAAACAACTAGGACTTCTCTTCTTTGATGAGCAACCATCTCCTATTCACCATCCAACCCATCAAACTCATTCATCACGTAAGTTTATTCAATTACTACTCAAGTACCTTCTCTTTAAAAAACTTTTTCACATAGTTCATTTATCTCCCCCTTTCAACTTAACATTTACCACATGTTCCCATCATCCTCTCCTCATTCATTCATTCTTCACGTGCATATATAGATTCCATTCACCACCTCACCATATTTATCTACTATATTACCACTATTAGATCATGGCCCTCCACTTACACTATCACATGATCAATTGAGGGGCCCTCCCTCACCCCATCATTGGTTAGTTCATTCATATCCCATTTGGGGGGGCATGGTATCTTATTTCCCCCCCTCCTCTCACATCACCACACCATCATCATATCATCATCCTTCTTTCCTATCAACATAACATATCACCCATCATAACACCATCATTACCCGATGATGCACTCTTGTGCTTTGGTTCACACTTGACTGTTGAGGGATTACCATTACACTAAACCCCACACACCACACCATAGGCACTACATATTCCATTTTCATCCTACATTGCGCATTATACACCATTCATTCTACACTTATTTCTACATTATACTAATCCTCATCTATGCATTACATTCATTCATATCTACACATTTAGTCACATTATACACACACATTTTCATATCATACATTTTCCATATACTACACTAGTCATCATTACATATGAGTCTAGTTTTACATTTCATCCATACATTCTACATTTACACTAGGTTACATTATATATGGGTCTAGCTTTACATTTTATCACTACATATTCTATTTATATTTACACCTATCACCGCATCTTACATATTCCTATTCTACACACCCTACACATACTACATTGCATTATTCACATGACACATTTATACATCATCTATATTCTACATACTACACTAGATTACATTTCATATGGGTCTAGCTTTACATTTTATCATTATACATTCTATTTCTATATACACCTATTATTGCATTTCACACATTACATATCCTATACACACTACACATCCTATATTGCATTTCCCACACCATGCATTTACATACCATATTCATCACTTGGTCATTTATACTACGTTGTTTTCTATACATTTGCACTCACCACCCTATGATGCACTTTAGTTCCTCGGTCCATACTCGATTGTCAAGGGTTTACCAATCAAATGGACCTTACATTCACCATGTGACATTTCCTCATGTGACATTTCCAGTTAGTGACATACACCTTAGGTTAAATTGTCACCTATACTATCATCTTGTAGTGGTATACACCTTAGGTTACATCACCACTCCCTTATTATTCATCTCTAGTGTGACATACACCTTAGGTTAAATCATCACCCATTCTATCTTTTGTAGTGGTATACACCTTAGGTTACATCACCACTCCCTCCTTTCATCTTGTAGTGACATACGCTTTAGGCTAAATCATCACCCATCTCCATCCTTTCATCATATAGTGATATACGCTTAGGGATAAATCATCACTCATCCATTCAACAAGTCATGATATACGCTTCAGCTATAGGGTTCACACACATCTCTCCACATGTCACATTTCATCACCATTACATATACACACTCATCACAACATGCTAGAAACAACCAACACTACTCGACCATTTCCCGATGATGCACTCTCATTTACGGTTCATTCTTGACTACTTGAGGGGAAAAAAAATGAACCTCATTACATACACTTCCATCCACTCGGGGGCACATTTGCTCCTATCATTCCATCTTGCATTCCATTCCATCCATCCACAACATACTGCATTGTCTTGGGGGCATTTACTTTTTTGCTAGTGTTTTGCATGATCACTTTACTACACATGTTAGACTTGCTTTCTTATATGTCATTATCATACACACATGCACATTCATGCCTTTGTTTAGTGTGATCACAGATACATGACTCTACACATGGCATGGATGCTCACCTTCTACCCTTCCTATACCGTTGGTCATTGGGGGCATCCACATTCATCTTATCCAGTGTTATTGTTTCATTTTGTACTTAGCATCTTATATTACTTTCTCATACATGCTTTGACATATTGGTTATCACTCTAACATGCTAATGGGTGTTCCATGTGCAACACTTGTTTTGTAGGATTACATGTTTCCATGACTACTTGTTTGTTTCTTTGTCTTTTTTTTGTTTTCCATTGTATGCGGGATTTTCCCTTTGCTTGTGTGCACACTTGTTTTTTTTTTGCAGCCATGATGGCCTTGTGTGTCTTGCGACATCGTGAGTGATGTCCCATGTTTTCAACCCACTTTGTGTGGTCTACTTGTTTTCTTGCATGTTTACACTACTTTTTTTGGTAGTTACTACATTGTCTACGTATTTTACACTTGTCTTATTACATGCATGTGTTTTCGGACTAACACTTGTTTTGGCTAGCCATCCCCTTTTGTGTGTGCCTTGGTTTCTACCAAGCACTTTCCCTTTCCCCTATAGGGGGAAGAGTTCTACAGTCAGAGTGTGGTAGGTCCTCTTTTGGGGCCACATTCTCCTTTCAATGACATCGCATGTGCCCCCAAAGAGGGGGCATCATTGAGGGTTTTACATACTAACACAACATATTTACACCATGGTTCAATACAATGCACTTTCCACCCTTGGCATTGTGGGTTTACATACAATGAGTGAGTTCAGACTAGTCTACGAACTCCATACATAACATGGCCTCTACAGACATGGTGTCCTTTGGCATTTCTACGGAGTAGTTACATGCTTGGAGGTTACAGTGGGTGTGCCTCTCTACACTACTTCATCCAGTGGCATCGGATCACCCAAAAAACTAGGATAGTACAAAGATCTCTTCACACATTTCAGCAGAAGTGGTTAAAGGTTGGAGGACACAAGAGCATTTCCTCCCTATACTTCTTCAACCAGGGTGGCATGAGATCACCCAAAAAACTCATGATAGACAATACATGATATCCTTCTACACCCTTTTTCTCGACATGGATCAGGTGCACATGTTCCATTTACACTTTTCTTTTCACATATTTTACATTTGTGTACTTTACACATTTCTATACACATGCGTATTTTACACAACATTTTTACATACATATATATTTGACTACTTGATCATTTTCTCCTTGCAGGTCCATATGATGAGAAACAAGTAGTCAAATTGGGGCAACAACAATAAACAATGAAACAATGACAATGAAACAACAACACACATGACACAACACTTGCCTTTACTAACCATGTAGGTACACTACACACCACAACAACTACACACGTGTTCCACCCTAGGTTCACTCTCATCACTTTTTATGCACATTTTTCATCTTTAGAATCCACGCCTCCACTTTTTTTTTTTCATTCCACGCTTGAGTCTAGTCCATCGACACATCTTCTTCTACACTCTACATGGATATCAGGTACACATCTCTATCTACTTTATGTTACCGAGTGTTCCACTCACCAACATAAAGTGGGGGAAAATGTAGACACAAAATCATGCACTTTAGGCATTATTTAGCCCTGGTCTTATACTACTATTTAGAGGGTTCTCAAGTGAAGAAAGTACTAATTAATCCCACCTTTTGGCCATCTTATTTTTATATTTTATTTCATCATTCCCACATATTTTCCTACACATATCCACCTATTTCAAATTGTCCCATCATTTTAGCCTAAATAGGGTGCCTGCAAGCCTATATTAGGGCACCCCGGGGCACCTTGTCCCACTTCTCCCACCAGGGCCCCCGATCCATGTTCCACTTTCCCACTTCTTTTTGGGGTCTTTCTAGCCATTTTTCATCCTTATCTTTTTCCTAGTCGGCCATGTCGGGGTTAATTATGAAATTAGAGCAAGAGAACCCTATAAATACAAAGTTATGAGACCATAATGAGGGTCCTAACGTCACATACTACTATCACTCCATCTAGAGTTGCATCCATTACATCACTTGCATCCACATAGTGTCATGCATCAAGGCTAGGAGATCTGCATCAACACACACAACATAGGGGAGGATTCTATTCTATTTCATGCACACATGCTATTACATTTTCTATAGTTATTATTACTCACTACTTCACAAAGTGTGACTGACACAAGAGCACCTAGGGCACACATGCACACACACACACACACACAAAACTACATCTTGGGTCTAAAATGTAGTGCAACGCTCGGTGATAAGACCACTAGTTTGGTAATGAGGTCATTCGACCCATTCATTTGCATATTTTTTTTTTAGGGTTTTGATACTTCCTTCTTTCTTGTAGGTCATCACTTCATTATTCATATTTCACACATTCAACAGACTCGAAAAAATCTAATGTGACAGATAGAGAACACTTCAGGATACCTTGTGACCTTGTAAAATCATAGATACCAGGCACCTAATTTACAGACCAAGGTGCCCCAGGTGCCCAAGTACCTTCCCGGGCACCCCGAATCTGCCGGATCCTCCATATATCTAGATCTAGCCTTTTTGAGACTTCCAGGTGATCATTTCTACTTCTTGGATTTTATTATTAGACTGTGACAACCTTGTGACAAGTTCAATAATCAACTAAGTCCTTTCCTTTTACTCTCTTGCATCTTTAGGGTTTTATTTCATTTAGTATAATTATTTACAATTAAGAAAACTTATATATTTTATGGTTATGATATAACATGCCTTGGACACATAATAAAATTGATCTCCTTCTGATGTGTCTTGTGTTAATTTCTTGTTTTGCCATCTCTTTCTTTTGTTAGTAAATGTTTGTGGCAATAGTACTATTGTTCTTGCCACACACAATTACTTTACCTTTCCCACTTCCCAAAGCGAGGAAACTAAAACGAGTCACTAATGTTTTGTATAAATTAATAAATCTTTATTTATTTAACAATATTCATTTCATTTTTCATTGGTTGACTCTCATTGCCTAACTCTTTTCTCATAATAAAAATCATGTGATAATTGGTATCGCCGAATCGACATTTTTATTCCAATTTTTAAAAAGGGTTTACTACGGACAATTCACCTACACACAAAGTTGACCAAATGCCACGCTTTGCGAATTGACTAGTTCTTGTTATAATCCCTCTTAATTATATGCACCACTTTTTACTATCTTTGAAGGAATTCCCCTATGGAAAATGCCTTTTCAGTCATTCACGTCACTATGTTAAATTTGACCATCGTTTGGACATTTTCAAGGCCATTAAATTTTATGGGTGTAATGACATTTTGGATTTTTTAAGTTGCTTTTGGTTATCTCCTAGTTATCGTGTAGTACCCTCTGTGTCCCACCGGATCTATTACTCTTTGCCTTTAACTTTTTGTTTTGGTGAAGAATTGATTTGGTTTGGCGAGGGCATCTTAGGTCGATAAAAACCCTTTTGAGCAATAGAAGGTCAATCGAGATCCATGGCCTCTTTGCAAGGTAGTCTGCGCCCTTTGTTGTTTGCTTGATTATGGGATATTTTTCCATTGTTTGTTGGACGACAATCATTTTCAATTTTGTTCAATAATAAAGTCCCTTTCCCTTGTGCATCATTTTTATCGAGTGTTTTGGCAGAAGATATTGGGAGATGTTATTGTAGCAAATTAGATTTGAGAAAATCCTTGTAAATCTGGTCTAGAAACCATCCAGGTCTTAGGGTGTTATCCCATGAAAAGAAATACCATGCCTAATCTCCTCCCGAGTCACCCAGGTTTGGTGTATTCTTCATTACGATCGTGTGTGGTTAACCAGGAGATATTTGCAGTAAGTTGTGATTGACTTGTGGTGTTGTCCTCCTAATTCAATTAGGATATGGCTGAAATCCCTTGTGGCTTTTAACATTATGCATCCCGATCATGTAAAACCTTTTTTGTCGATAAAGGTACAACTTACCCTCGATTCACAATATCCATAAAAAAGCACGTAATCTGGATGCATTGTATATGATGCAAAAATAAACAAAATTGTGATCGGGACAAGTCAAATAAAGTTAATAGTAATGAGTGTATGGTGTCAAATATCCACTAATGAGTACCTTACAAGGTTTTTTTGCCATCGATATAAGGGCTACCCAATTTTTTTCAATCACAATCACATGTGAAGAAACCTAAGGTGGAAAGACAATTTTTGACTTCCAAAATCAATTCATTCCTTGTATAAGCATTCTCATCATGCATTCACTCTATCTGCGATTGGTAATATCCTCTTTGTCTGATAAAATGGTATGGGATGGATTAGTTCGATATATATCCTACGAAAATCCTTTCTTTGGAAAATACTATATTTGTATAGGATTCTTTCACTCGATCTGATGTCTGCAATATTCCTTTTTCTCAGGTAAAATAGTGTGGATGTGCCCTTCTTTGGATAGCTTGACATTTCTTGGTTTGATAGAGATGTTGCTCAATTTCACTCGGGGATGAGGTGATTAGAGATGTGAGTTCCAGTCCAATAGTGAATGGATGCTTATGTCTAGAATTATCACCATTTGAGTGCTAGTCCTAATGGTTTGCCAAAAGGATATGCTACATGTTTATACTTTATTAGGTTGTTTGATGCAGATTAATTTTTTTGTCATGGCATTGCACTTTCTATTGTGGTCAATTTACTTAGAGATCGAGTTTTGGCATCTGCATTGTTCAACTAAGGTCGGTGTTCGATTTGATAGTGTTTGTGTATGCCTTCCTTGTGAGCAACGACCAAAAGTGGCCTTGAAAATTTACGGCTTAGTGCCTACATTTTCTATGGATAACAACCTAAACATTGTTTGGCTTGATATGTACAACATTTGATGTCTGGAATGTAATGTTTTTGAACCTTATATGTCTTTAGGTTAGTCTTCAAATGGTTAGTGTTTGGTAAAATGCATTGAATAACTTCAAAAATTTGGTTTTGTATTACTGCCCTTTTTTATAGTGAGGATAACTAGTATGGTCACCTCTTATTGGTATTTCCAATTGGTCCTCTTACAAATTACCTTGGTGCAGAACACACCAAGCCACAAGAAATTTAATGTACAACTACAAACAAATGGTAGTCTTAGTGATTTTTCATTGGTTCGTTTGAGAGAAACATTTAAAAAATCTTGCACAAACCCTAAATCAAGGTATTGACACTGTGCAAACCCCTTAACACAAAAAGATTGTTTCTTGACCAAAACTGAGTGAAATCAAGCAAGGAAAACTTTTGAAGCTTTGTCAAAGGACTCTCCACCTTTTCAAATCAAGAGACACCATGAAAAACATCTATTTGCTCCCGATTACAATCTACAGTGTACAGACTAGTAAAAGACCAATGATCAAGGTTGAGAAGGTATTTGAGACTTGTTTTTCACCTTTTAAAGCTTGTGGACTGCTTAGAATGACTTCAATACCTTACATGGATGTTCTTACCCTTTTGAGATCACATAAACACCGTTGTTTTACCTTGAACTATCGTTCTTAGTTGTCATAGTTGAAGACTCCTTTCTACTTACTACATGTTATTGCATTGATTTGATGCCAAGGAGATTAAAACCTTTAACCGAGAAGTTGTCGAGACTTAACGAAGTGGGTTGATACATTCATCTCAACTATTCATATAGAGGACTATCACGGTTTGGAGGAGAGATCCCTAAGCTGCATTTGAATCTTGAGACAATGCATTGATACCTCTCACATAATTGTATATCAACTTATGAAAGATGTGCATTCCATGTCGATTCATTTTTCTTGCATGATCACCTTGAGAGAGACATCCTTGAAAGACAGAGAAAGGACAAAAATATTTGCCTTTACATGGTTTCGAGCAAGAATACATGTCAATGCTTGAACAAAATAGGTCAACACCCTGCTTCTTGATGGGCACAGGACAGAGCAACTTAGAATGAGTTTGCATTGACCTCAAATGCATCTTCCAAGAGCATTCCATGACCTTTTTCACATCATGATTGACCTGTGAAGGAAGATAATAGCTATGCCCAATCTTAACAAAGGAGTTTGATCATCAAGACATACCTCAATCTTTCTTCCTCGTGGTTATGCTTTCCAGGACCTCTCACTACAGGATGAGAAGGACTAACTAGAAAGAATATGCTTGAACTCCATACATGTCACCATTATGCCATGGAGAAGACAATATTAAGCTCTCGAGCACTAACAATACTTCAAAAAAATTGACGAGGATATCATAAAACATAAAACACTCGAACTTATAATTATTATATACTTTCTTAGAGAGGCTGCAGATATTAATTCATAATCTTTACTATCACGAGTTACCAAATACAATGTGATAGCTCCTATTTTCTGTATTTTTTCCATTTTAAATTTCTCTGCTTTGCATTAAATCATGGTGAGACCAATTACGAGGGAAAGAAGATTGTGGGTATGTAACAGAGGATGAACCTGAGAAAGATGTAAAAACACTATCTGATATGTGTGACAACAAAAGGATATGGGATAATGCTCTTGAATGGGAAACTTTGTATAATTAGGAATAATATGAGTATCACAGTAGTTGATGTGACAAAATCTGATGATATGACAAAGAATGGTCAACTTTGGGAAACTATTGCAGGAAAAGGGCACTTCAAAACATTTGTGACAAATTTTGGTCAAATATTGCTGGAAGAAATTGGCTCAAGAGCCACATTGTTCATTGTCAAGTACTTCAAGCATAGTAGCTAATACCCCAAAGTTATGTACTTCACAGTCATAACATCTATAAGGTCTTCTAACCTTTCTAACAAATGCAATCAGGAGTAGATGGTAGTGAGAAGTTGTTTACATAGTTTTGAAGCCATATAGTTGAATATGGTTCAAGTTGTATATGGAAGTAATGGGTGTTGTCTATTGTGATTGTTGTTACATCTATTTAGAGGATTATTAATGCAGTCTAGAGTTGCTGGAAATGTAAGGGAGGATTTTAAAAGGTTTCTGTACCAAATTGCAACCCTTTTGAGAAAATCCTATCTTGTTTTATTAATAGTTTTGTGTTTCTCAGTTCATTGAATCCACAAGTAAATTACTCAAGTGCCTAACTTAAGCACTTAGATCAACACCAACTACATTATAAATGGAGATCAATATTGACACGAGAAGGCTTTACTGATGGCTTTTGGCCAAAAATGGAGACAAACAAGGCTGGAAACATATGCCATAGTAACATGATGCTTTTTCCCATCCATTAAGATTTGTGGTTTCCGTCTTATAAATAGAATGGGAGTCGATTCTTGCATTGACCTCTGAATATGCAAGAACAACAAGGCTTAATGAGAAATTTGATGTATACAGTCATGAAATTGTTCTTACAAGTTGCGATAGGAAGGAAAGTTGTGGACAATGACTCAAATTTGCTTCAGTTGGTAAGAATATTCTGCTTGACAACAATTTTAATTCCTATCTTTCTGACTTTGGTCTTGTCAGGCTTCTAGGGACCTCAGAAACTCATGCAACAACTGATGTTGTAGGCACATTTGGGTATGTTGCCCTAGAATATGCAATGACATGTCATGTCTCAGATAAGGCTGATGTGTATAGTTATGGAGTTGTGCTTCTGGAGTTACTTTCTGATAAGAAAGTTCTTGACCCTTCATTTTCTAGCTATGGTAATGGATTCAACATTGTTGCTTGGGCATGTATGTTGCGTTGACAAGGACAAGCCAAAGACCTTTTCATTGCAGGCTTATGGGATGGGGCACCTCATGATGATTTAGTAGATACACTGCATCTCGTTGTAATGTGTATTGTGGATTCACTTTCAATTAGGCCTACAATGAAGCAAGTTTTGCAGCGACTGAAACAATCACAACCGTCTCTTGTTTGCTAGCCAAGCATTACATTTTGTAATTGTAGAGTCAAGGTTATTGTTCCCATCTTTTGACATTTAAAATTTTCAGACCGGTTTCTGAATTGTATCACCTAGGAAATGGACAGAAAGTCCTTGTAGAAATATTAAAAATCCTCATTTTCCAATCTTTTGCATTGTAGATATTTTTTTACATTGGTGGTTTCTCTTTGATTTTGAATAGAGTCTGATGAATATGGATAAATTTCCTCTTCCACCTGGCCAAAATGTGTGAGAACGTTTTATTGACAACTTAAAGATTCGAGGCCTATTTTTCATATTTTCTTTAAGGAAATTGGACGCGTAATACGAGATAACAAGACATTTGTTCAATCTTAGAGTTGCAAACTTTGAACCTGTATGCTATATTTATACATTTTAGTGCTTATGATTCTAATAATGCAGCTAAATTTCAAACTTGGGACACGAAGTGGTAAGAAATCAGTGAAATTGTGCTCTTATTGTTATACTGGATATAGGATTTTACAAGTTTCTTTTCTCGTTGCTTGACAATTAAGGGCTTATTTTAATACCGGATAAATGGTTTTAAGGAAGCTTATTAATTTACTCGAGGATTTACTCGAGGATTTTATCAAATTGATATTTTTGAGTTTTGTTTATGGGATTAAGGTTCTAATAATGCAGTTGATATTAAAAGTTCTTCTTAGTTGTAGGATTGAACTCTTACGTGACTTAAGACTGGTGTGGGTATATATATTAACTTGAATCAAGATTGTTTTATTAGCTAGAAGCTGGCTACAAATCCATGTCCACTACGCAACACACTCCATTGATTGTTCCCTTCCTTGAAACACCAAAAAAATACTCTTCCAATAGTTTTTTTACCTCACTATCATTCTTTTGACAATTCTTTTTGTACCTCATAATCATTTGTTCAATCACGATGTGAACATAAACTCTTATTTAATTAATTAATTGATATCAAGTAAAGAATAACTCCCTGCATACTCACCTTCCTCCATAAATTGATCACACCCTAGTGATATAAAGCTCTCCAACTCTACAAAACTAACAAATTGACCCAAAATAGTTTATAGCATTAGGCAAAAAATCATTTCTGCAACCAAAATATGGTAAATAATATTTGGTGACACCTGAAGGGTAACATTTAATAAACAATCCCACATGATGTTATCTTTGAAAATCTTGTTAAATTTTAACTTGAGTTCATCTATATTCATATACTTACAAAATCAATCACACCCCTTATCAACATCAACTACAATTTAATAACTATCCCTCTAAATCAAATAACATATACCATTTGGCGTTCACATTGCATTGCACACATGCATTCTAGTCAAATTAGTAGCTTTACCATCAAATTTTAATGCTAAAGTATTTACTCATAGAATAAATTTATGTATGCCTCGTTTACGTTGAATAAAACAAATTCCATATGTTAATGTTTATATTATGAGTTGATATTGGTTTGTTCCTTATATTAAAAACATCAATATCTCGTATTGTTAATAATTACAAGGACTATAAAATGGTGTTAGAAGGAAGTTGTGACTATTTTTAATATATAAAAAAATAAAAATTAATATTAATTTTTAGAATTACCAAATAAAAATCTATTAATATCTTTTTATATTTTGATGTACCATTATAATTACGCCGAAGGCGTTTACGAGTTGGAATCGACATGCCCCTCTAACATCTAACGGTCCATAATCTCTACATGAGCGACCATCTAAACGGTGGCAAAATTTTGGTGTCGACGAGTGATAGAAGTGGTGATTGATAGTGTGCATGCGTGCGATTAGGTTTAGGGTAGACACAATTTGTGTTGTCGGTTTGCATTGGTTTTACATGTCACCACTTTTAATTTAATATTCAACCAAATTTTGCATTGAAACAAGGCTTGAAATGTGGAGAGGGAACTTGTGTTTATTTAAGGTTTTATGCCAGATTCCACAACCAAGTTGTTGATGCACTGAGAATCCATTGATACTATCATAAATCCTTGCAAACCCATCAATACATTTTGAGGAGTAAATTACTTATGGGTTTTTGTAATGGGTCTTAAATCCCCAAACCACCAAGAAAAATTTGGGCGAATTCTGATAAATTTATGAAATGGGTCTTTAGGATCTTATAATTTCTTGTTGTCATTAAAATGATTTATGTTTATAATTGGTGATTATATTGACATGATGATGTTTGTATGTTTCTAATATCATTTTTGATGTTTGCGAGGAGACAATTGCGATTGCCCGATTTTCACAACATCAACAAGGCCTATATAGTGAGCTTGACATTGGATCAAATGAATTTATGACTTTTTTGCTAAGGAGGTTGTGTTTTCTAATGGTTTTGTGATATTGATTGGTGTAGATTGTCCCAATAAACATTATGCTACATAATTATTTTACCAATATGAATGAATTGTGAGAAGAATGAGTGGGATTTGAAGGGGGTTCACGAAGCATAACAATGATGTTTGAGTATAACGATTGCCTTCCAAAATTGTTCATTTTTCCACGTATGCCTATTCAATCCAAGTGTTGCTCTTTTAATGCTTGAGAAAAAAATGTTGCTGTATTTACCTCGGTTATCTTTCCCAATTATGATTGTGCCCTTATCAATTCTGATGTAGATATTGGACACCTATGTATATAAGTCCTTTACATTTCATCACAACTTACGGATTTCTTGGTGAGAAGGTGTGGAGTTGCTTTCCAATGAGGAGTTTGATTCATTCTTCTCGAGAAACATATGCCTACTTGTGTTTAATCTTTTGGAATGATTTGGATTCATAAATTTTTGAACTTTAATTCTACTAAATTAATTAGTGGTGATTTTGTCTACAAGTTTGTTATGGAAGTTTTTTCCCATGTTTTCATTAATTTTAGTAGAGTGACATCAATATGGGTCTACAATTACCCCCACTCATTTCTAAAAATATACCTCCTAAAAACTCTTCCATTTTGTTTTTATGAGATCTCTATAGCTCAACATTGTGCCAAATGTATTTGGAATATATTGTGTAGAATTTTGTTACAAAGTCCAACGTTTGGGTCACTCTTCCATTTTGCTTACATCTTTAATATTGCATTTTAAAAATATCCTGGAGTTGTTTTTTTATGCATAACCTAGAATGCTAAGTAAACACAAAATTCCGTTTTACACTTTATAGTTACATTTGCCAATGCAACAAAGATTACAGATTAAATAGAATCACATTTCAAAGAGCAAAACACAAAAATATGTTTTTTTCTTCTTCACAGATTCCACAACTAGAATTTCCAAGAAATCGGTTGTTTCAACCTAAAGTAAACACATCGATCTTAAATCAAGTTTCAAATTGAAATTACATGCTTGATTTGATGGTGTTCTTAGTTAAAATCCTCTTTATAAATCATAGGTTTGGATGCAACAACGTAAGAAATCATACGAAGTTGATCTAAAATTGACATAAAATATCTACCTAGTGCTCATATGACCAACTACTTCTTGTATCATGGGCTCAATTATTGTTGATTGTTTGCATAATGTATGTTTTCCTAAAATTAGTCTATCTTAAAACTAATAAGCTTGTTGAAAAGTGCCATAAGAAGCCGAGATATGGAGGTGTCTAATTTCCACATTTAAGCCCCACATTTTCTTTCCAACTTTCCATTCGTGTATTCATCTTAGTAAATGAAACCTTATCGATAAAAAATGTTCAAACTATAAAAATAAATAAAATAGAAAAGCCTAATAACTAGCCCTCTTTAAACCATAAAGGCCATCTTATCTTCCATGAAAAAGGTAATGCCTAACATTTAAACCCCAATTTTCTTTCCAACTTTCCATTCATGTATTCATCTTAGTAAATGAAACCTTGTCCAATTAAAAATGTTCAAATCGTAAAAATAAAAAATAGCAAATCCACGATAATTAACCCTATTTAAACCATAAAAATCCATCCTATCTTCCATGAAAAGGCAATGCCTAACATTAATACTGATAATTGTAGTCACAAAATCATTCACTTCGACATTTATATATCCCAATTTCATAGTTCTATTTAGAAGGTTCTTGAGTGAAGAAAGTGCTAATTAACCGCCATATTTTGGCCATCTTGTTTTATTTTATTTCGTCATTACCGCCCTTTTCAGCCACATGCCTAGTCTATTTCGGTCATTTCTGTCATTTTAGCCTCGACTAGGGCACCCGTGGGCGTCTTAGTCCCACCAGGGCGCCTCGATCCTTTGCACTTTCTCGCCTCTTTTTGGGCTCTTTCTAGCCGTTTGGCATCTTTATTTTTCTTGTGGTCACCTTTTTGGGGTTAATTACGAAATTAGATCAAGAGAACCCTATAAATATAAAGTTATGAGACCATAATGAGGGACCTAACATCACTTACTACTATCACTCCATCTAGAGTTGCATCCATCTATTGCATTGGAGATCACTTACATCCACATAGCTCCATCATCAAAGGCTAGGACATCTGCATCACACTTCATGGGGGAGGGATTCTATTCTATTCCATGCACACATTCTACTACATTTTCTACACATAGTTATTGCTCATTACTTCACAAAGTGTGACTGACACAAGAGCAACCTAGGGCATGTTCACACACACTTGCACATAGAACTACATCGGGTCTGAGATGTAGTGCAACGCTTAATTAGTAAGTCCACCATTGTGGCCGCTGAGGACAGTCTGACCCCTTCATATGCATTATTCTTTTTTTAGGGTTTGATGCTTGTTCTTCTTCTCCTTCTTATATTAGAGTTAGCATTTCCTTTTGCATAATTGTTTAGCTTACTTGCATACTTCTTTCTTTGCATTTATTTACTTTATTTACCTATGTTCATAGCTTAGATTAACTATCATATCTTTGCTTGGTTAGTCCATTTTTAGTTAATAAGTAACAACATTTAGTTTAGTTTATCTCGACATTTCATATTTCTAACACAAGGAAATACTTGGTGCTTCATAGATATCTCATGAAACACCTCATAATTTACTTTCTAAAATAATACCAATGCCATGTTGTGCGAGTTCAAATATTATTTTTCATCCCCTAAAAATTGAAATGAATGGACCGTCCATAGTGTATTATTGTTAATGTTGACCTACACGCCCAAAAACATTAAAAGAAAATCAAACTTAAATTTCCTTGCTTTGGATATTTTCCTTGATTAAGAAAATGATGATTGCCAAAAGGAATGTGGTGTAGGTATGGACAACGGTTCGGGAAGGAAAGGGAGAAACGAAGTTTTTGGCCAAAGCTATAAGTTTTTTTGGTGGCATGAAGGGATTTAAACTATAATGGTTATGATAAACATTGTTAGTAAGGCGTTGGCTATCTTTGTGAAAATATTTGAAAGGCGTTGGCTATCGGTGTTTCTTACAATCGATTCAAATTGAAGCATGGAAATGAGAGTGAAGTAAAGGGGATGAAAAATGTGGAAATTGTAGTTTGCCAATTTACAAATATTGTTTGAAATGGATCGTATGTGATGTGAACTACAATTAAATAGACATTTGAGAAGAAGCACGTGGATATGAAAAGTTTGATTATTTGAACTTGGTGTGGTAAATCAAAGCAAGTAAGATTAAGGCCAAGACCTATATAATTTGGTTGTCTTGAAAGACATATAACATCAATATTATTTTTAGAAATTACGACTAAGTATGAGGCCTTGTACAAATGCTTGGAGGTTGTATAGTTTGTATAGAGTTGTTGATAAGGAGGTGTTGAAGAAGTTAAAGTTGAAAGATTGAAGGTGAAACGTTGGACGAGGGAAGAGTCACGATGAAGAAGGGGATTGAGGAGGATAATTTTCGGGTTGGGGAATCTATTGGAGGGAACATAATGGAATATCCTTTTTTTCCAATAAGTCACATATGGACTAGGTGTCAGTTTTTCTTACCATCACCACATCATCTATTTAATGCAATGTTTATTGAACATTAAATTTGTCTTATCAACCGCCAAATTGAAAAGCCCCATTGTTTATTAGATTTATAGCTTTTATAGATTCTGTAATCCCATTAACATGTTTTAATAATGTAAGCATGGAAAGAAAACAAAAAATGAAAACACAATCGAAACATGGTATATACTCTGCGTAAGAGCACCCACTAAAGGGCACTGGACATCCACAACTCCAATTATAATGTTGTTTGCTTTTGTTGATGTTATGTTGTCTCTTAAAGTAGAGGATAATCCAGATGATGAATATGAACTAGAAGGCATAGTAGGAAAAGGAAAAAATGTGTCAAAATAAAACACATGCTTTCATATTTGTTAGCTCATCAACAAATTATAATATTCACATTGATTAACCAAATTATGATCTCTAAACTGATCAATTGAAAATTATCATCTTCAAACTAAAATATTCCCTATTTATAACCATGTATGACCTAAAGGATTGAATGAGGACCCAAATGAGCACACAAAATAACTTTTTCCTCTTTTGTGAATGCCCCAAACATTAATGACTTTGATAGGCATTTCCAAATAGGAGTCTCAGTAGTTGTTCCTAACACACATTGAGGAAATCAAAAGCTGAGTTTTTTTGTCGGTGGTCATTGATGGGCAATATCATCAACATTGTTGATGGTATAGAACTCTAATTACTACATTCGTCACTAAAGACAAACCCTGATCGTAAATGTGCATGAAAGCGACATAAGGAACCCCAAAAGCAAAGTTTTTGTATCAAACATGTGTAGCGTTTAGAGTCAAACGTATGCAAGTTCCTATTAGAATTATTCATCAACCATGCCTCACTTTCTAAGATATCTCCAAATTACATTCTCTCAACAACCTACACACCACACCCCATTTCTCCTTCACACAATTGACACAAATGGAACACCTTTCATATATGTCTAATAGTAAGAAATAAGAGTTTTGCATTGGTTCCTTCTAATGATTTCCCCACCCTTGTACTTTTCGTCCCTCAAACCCATTCTCTATCAGCCCTCTTCCCCTTCTAAAGTTTCACTCCCTCAAACTTAACTTCTTCATCGCATACCCTTCGACGTTTCCATTACACATTTCACGTGCAATTACTAGTTTATTAAGGATAGATGCTTGAATATGATTTTTTTCTTACAAAGGATAACCTCCTTTTCCTTTGAAAGATGTCGAGGAAAAACATACATTCATTATTTTTTCACAAATTTCTTATTAAATGATAATAAATAATGTCAATCTAACTAGATAATTACGCTTGGAGGCGTGGCTACCTCTGTAGTAGACCTCAGCAACGATTTACTGCTTGCTGAGCAGCTTCGACTCCGCTGTCATGGTCATGCATGTTGTGACGAAGGTGAGCGAGTTGAGCGAGGTTTCGTGTCCAGTTGACCAGTGTCCTCCACGGTGAGGTTGCATCCTCTGCCGCCCCACATCTCCCACTGCCAGGTGTGCTTCTGTTTGAGGCTCCTCCTGCTTCTCCTTGCCTGTTAACGGAAGCACATCTGTCAGGTTGTTTCTTGGGCATCTCTGACGCTTTATCCCCTGCAATTGTGTGTGCCTCTGCCAGCCATCGCCTTACCCATGTCTGGTTTTTTAACGAATTTAGGTTGTGTTTTCTTCTTCGCTTTATCTTTGCCCAGCTCGGATACTGCCAGGTCCCAATTTTCCTGTTCCTGCTTTGCTTTCACCAGTGCAGCATGATTTCTAAGAGCTTCGACATTGCAGTACATGTGCCTCCATTCCTTGTTTTCTTTCTTAGACCTGCATCAGTTTGTTTGCCTTCACATTTGTCAAAAGGTCAGCCCATGGACATATACTGGCCAAAACAAGGGACGGTTTGTTTCTTCGTTCGTGTGGCTTTTGAATATTTCTCCGCATCATCCTCTATACTATTTGTATTACTTACTAAATAAATAAATGATTCGGCTTATGCGGCCAACATCATGAATAATGTCTCAAACTATAATAAAAAACCTTGTTATTACTCTTTAACCAGGGACTTCCTCTGCAATTTGCAGCACTTCATAATCATAACATGTTTAATTATGCCCAACACTTAATATTACGAGTCAAATATGTAAATTTATTTGCTCTGCTATTCATCGTTCCAATTGCTTCTTGGATTTCTTAGTTGTGTTGATAAAGAGAATGAGTAAAATGATCACAGTCAAATTCATTTGAATGACTGGAATGAAACAATAGAAAATGTGACATCGTATTAATATTTTGTTGTTAATGTTGAAATCGTGTATCAATACTATTCTGATTTGGACTTAAAAGTGCTCCTCGCCCGTGAGTAACATTGAATGGCTAATCTAAAATTAACCATGATAGACGTATATTCGACCAGCTAAAGATATTTAGGCTTCACATCTAAAGCTCAAATACAAATGCTCAAAGCTAAACCACGAACTCACAACTTGGATGCAATTTTTATTAAAAACGTGCGCAGATTTGTAATAGGCAGGCTAATTGAATTCGTGGATATGACAACGGGCTTGATCGAGAGTCTGATTTCGCAGAGCCTGGGATTGGATGGGAATTTGATAAAGGAAACTGAATCGGGACAAGATCGAGCCTTTGAAAGTGTTGTGTTATCAGAGGGAGATTACAGAACAGGAAATAAGGCGTGGCACAACCAGGATAGCAGCTGCATCTTGCTTGTCAGGCAGGACAACAGGTGTGTCTACAAGGTCCTCAAGGACGCCATGAACATTATGCCTACCAAGCGCGCCCTCATCATTAATGTTAGAGAGATACTCCATGTATAATTAATGGAGCTGGGAGTGAAATATACTTAACACCAACTACAGGCGCATCTTTAAAAACGTCTTTCTTGCCCTTTCTCTTTTTTGTCAACCAGGTGTGGAGTAACAACGAATTCATGATCGCCACTCATTGTGTATTACATAACCATAAGAGAAGCCGGTGTTTGTTTACATTTACGACGGTGCCATTGTCAATAAAGAGGAGGAAACATTTCAACGAAATATTGAAGCCTCTATCTGCCCACAAACCACACACAGGCTCAGGTAGGCAGATATGCCAATATATCTAAATTACAGTAACTTGGAAGAACAACAACATAAGCTATGACACCCGCAGCTGATGGTCATATGATTAAGCAACGCAGTGGCCTCCATTTAACTTGTGACCTTGTCTATCTCTAGCTGTAAATTTTCCAGATTTTTGCAGGCATAAAGCTTTCCCGAGGGACGCCCCTCCTGTCAATGCCCTTTTCGGCATAGACTTGAGCATAACTACCCTTCGGTTACATTTCAACGACGACAGTGTGCAGCTTGCCCAGTTTTCAGTGTCGGGTTGAGCAGTTTCCCCGCCACCCACACAAAGGTTGACAGTTGTAAGCACGACGAGGATGGTGTCCTCCTTCCCACACCTGCTTCGCTACCAAGCTCCTGCAGGCTTGTTCTGCTCTGTAGGATTTTTCTTGCCGCACTTGTCAGCTTTGGACTCTATCTCATTGTCCAAGTGCCACCAAGTTCCTCTCAGGTCCATTCATTCCTTTTGCATCAAGTTTCATTTCTTACCATTTCTAAGGCCAAACTGATATGTTTGGTTCAACGTTCGAAACTGAGCATCTATGAAGAGTTGCTACCTTCATATAGGGGACTAATATGTGAAGGCCATCGAGAAATTCCGACCAAAGCTCTACGGATTGAGGGCTTTTGTAGATGGCACTCAACAGGGATGATGAACGTGAATACTAAGATGGGAGGGTCATTCTGAACTGTGAGACACCGAAGGGACTCTCCCACGAAGGCAACAGAGGCCTCGAGATCACAATCAGGTTGTTCAAGTTTATTAGGAAACAATTTCCTCAAATTTTCATGTGACTTTCTATCAACTAAAGTTTTCGTCAAATTTCCTATGCTGCTTTCTATCAGGCTAGATTATTTAGTTTTAAAGCATCGGATTTGTTTAATTGTCTAAAACTGGTTGTTTTAAGTTGATTGATACCTAAGCAAGATTCGGTTCTTTAGGGAGAAGGCATAACAAAACTTCTAAAAGGTTGTACAGCTGAAGGCCTCCTCACCCTCGATGGAATGCAACATGCTCGGGTTGTAAACATGGCCGCTACTTTTCTTACATAGAGGCCTCAGTAAACTAACCATTTGACAATGTACATACAAGGATTGGCATCTTTGACACGGGTTTTCCCGGAGTCTACCTTATTATATGTTATTTATGAACATACCGTTTCTATACTTTCAGGTCGCACCATGATCTAGAGGACGCCATTTTGATGAGCTCTGGGTTTTCATCACTTTGCTGCGACACTAAATCACTTCAAAGAGTTTTGACAGAGGAGAGAGCCTCCTAGAGCGAGTTGCACAACTTTTGTAGCCACTTTGAATTGATGTTGTATTTCCTTTGGCCTTATGAAATCATGGTGTATTACCAATAAATTGCAAGTCTTTCACTCTTTTTTAGAAATTATATCATCTTGTTTCCTCTAGAAATTGGGACGCACCAAAAAACTAGACAAGTTCTACAAGAGCCTACGTAATTTCACAATTTCTTTAGGCGAATTGGAAACTTGTAATGTGGGTTTAATGTAATGTGATTTCTAAGGACCTAAGTTGATTTTTCATGTAAAACACAAATTGATTCCATCCCCATAGGTTTTGAGAAACATGTTGATTTAATATCATATAATATTTTTCATGATATTTTCCTTGGACAACATCAGATGCAAACATATGAGCTTCTATTTGCAAATTTTTCCTTTACACCATTTAGCTAGATACCCTTTTTTATTATCATTTGTACATGGCTCATGTTCTCCAACCTTTCAAGCAAAACTATAATTGCTTAAACTAGAAGATTAGTTTCTTGTATTTAGAATTCTAGGGTAAATTGGCCATCACACAAATTCTTCATGGATATTCATGAATGCGCCACACTTATTATCATTTGTAGACTTCACATTAGGTGCCTCTACTACCATACTAATTCATGATCCCTTTTTCGCATTATGGATTTATCCACCTACATAGTGTTGCACCACACTCATTAACCTATGACCACAATCATGAATTCTTGTTATTGAAGTGGTCTTCACATTTTTGAAAATATATTTCATCATAGGTTTCTCTCGTTGTCACCTCTTTTGCATGGAATTGCCAAAATGTGTTGGGTGTGTTGCAAATTGGAAAAGTGCGGTTAGTAACAATTGTCTTACCTTCTCTACAAGCTTAAGCTTGACCTAAGTTGTTACTTTCTTTTCTTGTCAAGTGGATGTGTGGGAGCATACACAATAACTACATCTACAGACATGAATATGCTTATTTGAGTTGTGTTACACAACAACATTACCCCGCCATCATCAGCAACATATATTCTATTATTATGTCACATCTACTCACTTATTTACTTTTCAATTTTCCCTTTCATTATTTCATATTATCTCGGTCACAAATGGCCCGTGAGGAGGAACCCACCACTACATAGAAAAGGTTTGTACCATTCCCCATTTACTTTTTTATTTTTGGATACATGTAATTTTTGCATCCATATGATTTTGAACAATACAATCTAGATTAAAATGCCTCACGTAATACATACAAAACCCAACTTAATACTTGTTACACCATTAGCTACCTAGGGAGCTTGTCACCATTATGGAAAAGAACCTTTACACGACATCTCTCTACTTACTTTCTCATAATCCTCCATTCACTGAACTCAGAGGCTGGAAGACAAATTATGGTGCCCTTTATGAGCAGGGGATTCCATGTCACCACAAATGCATCCGCTATTAGAATCTTGTTCAAAGGAATTGCCTCTAAACACTAGATGTGGATTGTGATAGTGAGAAAAATGGACCTAGGGGAGATCTTGTTCGCTCTAAATATTCCCACCATAATACACTTGATGGTAAACACTATTATCAAGGAATTGTGAGGCAGATGGCTATTTATATGTATTTCACATGGGGGTTGGGGGAACCTCTGTTGTCTTCATTTCTTTCACAACTATGATAAGAGTCGATTGACAGATAAACCGATGAGTGGCATACGAATTAATATGTCGATACCTCTAAACCTCGCACCTTGGTGGAGTTATTCACTTCTTAAAAAATTATTATTAAGAGAACTGGTTTAGAATTGAGTGGGGTTTACAACATTTAAATACCTTATGCTTGTAACATATAATTACAATTTCAAGCTTTGTCTTTCTTTATATTCATAAACAAATTCCATATATATATTCCTATATGTTTCTTTATATTGATTTCCCCACATGAGAGAAGTGAATATATAAATACATGGGCTTTTCATTAACCAACAAACTATTTAGCACATGAATTGTTAATGCCTATATTTTGAAACTGCATGATTGCTTGCACAGAAACATGAAATAATTTCACAAATGCGATAAATGCTTTCATCTGGAGCATATATATGAAAAACATTATCGCTGCAAATTAACAACAACCACACACACTTGTGATAAGAATTACAGTAAGAGAAATGTTTAGAAGAAGGCATGATAATTGGTACTAGGCACCGAGCTATAGACCAGTACTAAGGTCAGATTCCCAAACACAAATTCTGCCACTATGCCTTGACCAAAACAACAATCCTCCCTATATAGCACATTCACATGTCAAAGTTTTGGTCTAAAAAAAAGTCAAGCTAAAATTAAAAAAACTCACAAAACCGCCCCTGACCTCTCCTGCCCTAGGCAAAGGCATTCTACACCAAATCTCAGAAACACCACTACATGAAAACACATACCCAATTAAATGCAGAGAGCAAAGGACCTCCGTACCAAAACAACCAAATCTCATGCTCTTATCATTATGGTATGTTAAATTTGTATATTCTAGAATCAAAAATTTCGCATGTTGTACCCCTGTTCATGAACTTCATTTACCATCCTATAATTCTTAGTTAAAGAATACAAACTTCACAATCTTTTCTGTAATCTTGTTGGGTTTCATTACAACTTTAGGATAACATAATACATTCCCTAGAAAGATTAACAATTTTTTAGCTCACCCTCACCAACCATCTCATTTACAACGTCATACCTATCTTGTATTTAATCTATATTTCTTATATTTTGAATTCATATTTTACAACAAAAGGCACTTGCAACACCTGATGAAAAAATGCCTCTCATAATTTATCTACCTGAAACTATTTTGGTTTGCTTTCAAATTACTCTGTATATGTTACATATTAGCAGTGAACCTCTCTATAGTTTCCCACAAAACCCATCTTAGCAATATTTTAAAACAAGACATGATACATGTTTCAAGTGCCACATTATTTACTTTATGTTATATACTGCCAAATCCATACCAAACCTATTTTGCAATATCCCTCTACACTTATTCACAAGAATATTTAATGCATCAACTATAGCCCATGCCATAGGACTACTCCCAACCAAACCACTGCCGGCGTAGACTTTCTCCTTTAGGAGAAACCACTAATTGTATTATGTTAATACCTTCCTACCACCAATACTAACCACTACTCCCATAATAGAATGGTCATGAATATCAACTAAATGAATATTGAAACATTGAAATAAGGTACTCATCCCACAATAGGACCTTATTTACGAGTTTCCAAGATGGACCTTGTAGTTAGTGGTGGTTAGGTTACTTTGGCTCTCGAAGCCGACCTATAAGTTGCAATGAGTTTTCTCTATAAATACTCGGAAGTCAAAAATTAAGAGCGATTGGACTCTATATCCGAACCCCTCTTAAATTGTGCATACCACTGTATCGAGCAAACCCTAAAAACCCTCAGACCTTTTCGTTCTAGTTAACCGGGTCTCGTCTCGAAGCTGAAGGAAGCCATGGGTTCATCGAAGGACAATCAATCTCCTCCTTCTAACGGCGAATCTGACACAGATAACAATGAGGCTGCGGAAAATTTGCAAGAAGAAAACAACAACAATAACACTTCTTCCAGGGATAAAGACACTTCTAGTCCTGGGTGAGTAGTTTTCTTACTGTTCACTTTATTTTTACGCCGCATGATCTGATCGATCCAGCTAAAATGTTTGTTGTTTTGTTGGCCGTGGCAGGAAAATCTTTATTGGGGGTCTGTCAAGGGATACAACTCCGGGTATGTTAATCATTCCTCAAATACTTTGTTTTCATATTTGCGATTAGTGTAGTTTATGATTTCATATGTTTTGAATCTAGGGTTTTAAGGTTTTTAAAGGGGTTTGTACATATCTCTCTTAAGGTTATAAGATAGTCTTTTATTTGGGGTTTTTATTTTTATTATTTGGGATTTATCTCTGTAGCTTTAGATGTCAACTAGCGTCGCAGCGGGTCTTATGAAACTGGAGGATGGTTGGTTTGGACTGTATTTTGGGTTAAATTTGGGCTTTTGTTTTAATTTGAAATCAGTTTAAAATTTAGTTTTGGGTCAACAAGGGGCCTTTATTTTAAGTTGAAATCCGTGCTACAATAATCCCTTCCACATACGTGAGTTATGCACATACATTCGTTTATGTGTAAAATTCAGAGGCTGCTTTCAGGTTACAGCTTAGCAAAACGGCCAATTTTGTTTATTTTGCCACCTGTGTGGAAAACCATCTTTCATTCTAATCTTTTGTCCAAATTATATACCCTCGCTTTTCACCTCGGGAGCAGCTGATAAAATAACTGAAACTTGCCAATTCAACTGTACTTAATATGTTGTCTCATGTTGTGGAATTAGTAGCCCCTTCTGTTTAGCTCTTAAGGTCCTCGTAATGCCATCACCTTATTTCTGCTCACACATTGTAGCAAACACGTATTATTGACTTCTGTAACTTCACATCTTCCAAGGGTCCATGTTTTGAAATGTAAGGATATGAATCTTGGTCAAATTGTTACACCCTAACCACATCTAGCATCTGTTGAAAGTTTGGAAACCGAATTTTATTGGGTGTATTGTTAATATATGTGTTTGTTCCTTTTGTTTATTGCCATTTTATGTATTAAATGTAAATGTGATTGATTGTCCCCTGCAGGCGCTTTCACAAAGCATTTCAGCAAGTATGGAGAGATAACAGATTCAGTCATTATGAAGGACCGGGTCACTGGACAACCTCGAGGTTTTGGGTTTGTCACTTATGCTGACCCCACTGTTGTAGACAAAGTCATTCAGGACAAGCATGTTCTAGATGGCAGGACGGTGAGATTTATAATTCAAACATGTTATATCTTTATGAGTGACTTTGAAATATGTTTTGTAAAAAGCATGCAATTTTTGTTACTGGCTGTTGGGTTTATATTCTATTTTTGTAAGTAGTATGTTTCAGAGAGTTTCTTTGGAAAAAACTGTGTGAACACTTTCCTGCTCAAAAAGTTTTCACACAGTTTTTCCCAAAAACTTGCTTACATTGATCTATGGACTGTGAAAGTGTAAAATCTCTTAATTAGTATGTGTGTTTTTCTCATGCTTGTGAATGATCTCTACATGAATTTTCTACAGGTGGAAATTAAGCGGACTATTCCAAGAGGAAATGCACCTTCCAAAGGTCCCAAGACAAAGAAAATTTTGTGGGTGGCATACCAACATCAATAACCGAGGGTTGGTTCCCATCTTTCCTGCCATTTTTTTTCTTGTATATTAGTATTCTGTTGGCCTTTTCTGTGCTTGAACAAAACACTGTAATTTTGATGTGTTTAGAAAATTAGTTCAGCAACAAGTCCCAGGTGTGCTACCACAGTAACCACTATGATTGATAGTGGTTCTATGGGGTCTTGTTATGGCTTGGGAAATTTCCCCTTTGTCTTTAGTTTGTCTACTCGATTCCATGGCGAACATTAACTAGAATACTAGGCTAAGCTTGATTTTATATCTTACAGATGAATTGAAGGAATACTTTGCCAAGTTTGGCAAGATTGTAGAGCATCAAATTATGCAGGATCGAAGCACTGGTCGCTCCAGGGTTTTGGTTTTGTAAGCTTTGAAAGTGAGCAGGTTGTAGAAGAGATCATGTCTCAGGGCAGAATGTTTGAACTAGGAGGAAAACAGGTATTTTGTCTGAGTTTGTGTCATTAGTGATATATTTTTAATGTATATGGGTAGGAGAGGTGGGCTTGGTACGGTAATCCTCAAATAGCTGTCTCTTTTGGATATATGTAGACTACTCCTTTGATTTACCATAGTTTTCCCAGTTTCTTAGGTAGAACGGCTTACTTGGAAGTACTTGGTATCTTCAATTCATGCGATAATATAGGCTTTTAATTTTAATTTTTGTAGGTGGAGATCAAGAAAGCTGAACCTAAGAAACCTTTGCCTGATGCTGGGCCTGTATTTGGGAATGATGGTAGGGCTCCTTATTTTCCTGGGCCTGTTGGGGGCTTCAGGGATAGTTATAGTGGGCTTGGAGGACCGGTTTATGGAAGCAATCCCTATAGGGCAGGTGGAGGTTATGGTGCTAGGACTGGAGGTTTTGGTGGGTATGGAGGTCCTGAGTATGGAAGAGGGTATGGAGGCTATGGTGGCGGCAGCCTAGGAGGCTATGGAGAAGACACTTCTGCGTGGCTATGGAGGCCATATTGGCTCCTATGGTGAAGGTTATGGTGGCTATGGAAGTGGAATGATGAGTGGCTATGGTACTGCTGGCGATGGTTATGGTTCCTATGGTGACGGTGGATATGGTGGCAGTTCTGATTCACGGGTTGGTGGTCCGTATGGTAGTGGTGCTGCCTATGGGGCAGGTAGGGAGTGCTTATGGTGGTAGTAATGGCCGGTACCACCCATATGCAAGGTAGAATGGCTTTTGGCCACGACAAAATATGTAGTTGTTGTTACAACTTACAACATCAAAGCTAGTAGCTGGTTTACTGGGTTATCAGATGAAAAATTGCAGTTTTAGTTTACTTATGTAGTGGAAGGAGTTTTACTAATTAGTTGTAAACTTATTAGTGGATTCTTTCATTGCATTTTGGGTACTTACATATTATGATTTTAACAGACTGAAATTAACTTTAATTCCTTTTAGGCAAATATTGCCGGAAGTTTTGCTATTGTGTTCTCAAAAATGTTGTTCCTGCTGTTGTTTCATGTACTTTTATTTACTATCAGGATTATAATAATCAGGCTGTATTAAGTCATAGGTGGTTAATTACATCTTTCAATAATTTTAGAAGGAAATATGTTTATTTGAAGTCTTTTAATTAGGATTTACATGCATTAGTGTCAGCTAATAGAAATTGCCTTATTTTTCTGCTTACTGTTTCTTATGCCATACAGTTTCTTGTAAAATCCTAATGTCCTCGGCACTTGCTTTGTATTGTATATGCCGGTTTGGCTATATCAATATCTGGACCAATCGTTTCTTATCAAAGAATCAATAGAGTGCATACAAAGCTATTCTATCTGATGCTTAGTTCAAAGAATGCGATTATAAATGTTTCTGTATTTATATGTTCTTATATGATGTTATATATTGTTGGATCTGCTGTTGATAGACCGATTAGATACTTTGGATGTAGGGTCTGGTGTGACTCATTGAAGATTTTCAAATTGCAATTTTTTGGATGTTATGACTTGTGGTGGCCATAGAAGTGTACAATATAAAATTTGATATAACTACAAAAGTTACTGCTGTTTGATTGCCGATTTTAGTGAATTTGATGAATGTAGTTGTGATTATTTATGTTGTATTTCTGTCTGTGTAGTGGCATTCTGTGAAGCCTAGTGTTCTTTGGTGTTTAATACTTTGGGAAAGTTTTTGGTTGTAGATATGTTGGCAGGATTAGTTACAGCTTCCCTAGTCTGTAGCTTTCTATTCAATAACAATTGTAACCCTGAGTAAGGAGCTTATTTTATTGTAGGTATGCTGTGCTGCTAGGTAGTGTACATCATATTGATATGCCTGGTATGGATGTTTATTGAATGTTAAATCAGAAAGGTTAGACTCACATCGTAAATATTTTGAATAAGATTTTGTAGCTTTTATTTGTGTAGCTATATATCTGCAGGTTAGATTACAGGTTGTGGATAATACACAGCATCAACAAATAGTATACAGCTTTGAACATACGTGAAATGGGTTCCCATTGGAAATTTAACTCAAAAATCGAAAAATTGGTAGTAGATGCCACAGAGGATTGCTGAACAAACCAGGACATGATTCTAGAGCAGGGTTAGTTACTTTTTCAGGTATAGATTTAGATTTTAGTTTGTTATTTTCAGTGGGATTAGTTTTTGAAGGTACTAGTAGAGTTTGAATGTAGTCTATGATTGTAAAGATGTTGGATGAAATAACATTATAAATTGGTGGAAGAGTTTTTGTAGTCAGTACTTGTCTGACTAACCCATCATCTGCTTACTATGCTCATCATTACTATGTTAGAAACATTCCTTGTCAAACTCATATCTTGGTGAAAGTGGTAATCGTACTTTTAAACAGAACTATCAACATTGTTTGTATCACCACAATAAACTAACATATATATTAGTTGCTTTTAATGTTTTATCTTTCTGCCGTCAATATGTGTAACTTATCTTGGTTGTCATGCATTGCAGTAATGTTTGAAAGGCAGTTGAATCATGTATATGCTTGACAAGTTGAATTCCTAAGGGACCAATATTGGATATCTTCTCTGGACTGTTAGCAGGCTGATCACTCATACAGATGAATATTGACAACAAGGCACTATGGTAAGCTTAATCATCATGTAGGTAAATTAGGTATGAGCTGTATGAATTAGGTATATGAAATGCTTTTTAATATCCATTTTTCAACCCCTGATAATTTACACTATTACTTGTAGCATATTTCTTTGGTCTAGATCATATTCTAAATTGCTCTCAACTATGTCACCATTAATTCATAGAAAAACAGCGCTCAATATCTGTAGCTATGGATCAACTTAAAAGCTTCTTTATAGGATCTATTAGCAGACATAATTTTTCATGGTGATTGTTTTGCCTTAACTCAATTTTTCATAATTCACGTACTATGAAGATTTATTCAGTTGAATAATGGTTGGCCATGGGTAGCCATTATTTTCCATTTTGTAAAGGAGAGATTAACCAGTACGCTATAATTTTTTAAACTTTCAAGCTAGTTAGATGGAGTGCGGCCCTGCAGGGTCTAGATACGGGTATGGGATGCACTAGGGATGGGTACATGCATACTGCCAAGCTAAGTCACAAGGTTTGCCGAATTTTTGGCCAAAAATTCGAAATTCATCGAACTTGTTAGGTGCCCTAAAAAATTTGTGGAAATTCGTGCAGTTCGCACTCTGCTAAACACAATATTTTTACTGGGCAAAATTCACCCAGATTTTGAGCGATTTTACATAGGCTTAGGTTGTACCTGCTGTAGCTGCGTGGGCAGAGCCATGGGAATAGTAGCACCCCTGTGAGAGGCACCAAAGACGAATCATGGACAGTAGAGAGGGAGAGTATAGCAGCGTGTGGGAGCCTCGGCCATTATTAATTTATTCTTCACACTATCGGCCGAGTCTTCCTCCAGCGTTCTCCTGCTCCAACACGATGCATATTTGTTTTGTGTTAGGTTTTACTTTGTTTTATATTAGTTTTTCCTTTTAAACTTTCAATGCAATATATTAGGTATTAGATTTTGTTTTAGTTTTTAGTTTAGGTTGTTTATTTTATTTTTTTACTACTTACTATTTTATTTTTGGTTTTAACTCACTTTCTAGGTTTTGCTTTATTTTTAGTTTATAATATTTATTATTATTTCTAAATTTTTAATTACTTTTCTATTTTCTTTCAAATGTTTTAATCTTTTTAAAATTTGTTATATATATATATTTAAATTGGTTTAAAATTTTTATTTAAATTTTATAATTTAATTTGTTTATTATATTATTTTTTTGGTTTCAACGCACTTTCTAGGTTTTGTTTTATTTTCAGTTTATATTTATTATTATTTCTAAATTTTTAGTTACTTTTCTTTATTTTCTTTCAAACGTTTTAATCTTTTTAAACTTTGTTATATATATATCTATATTTAAATTGGTTTAAAACTTTTATTAAAATTTGTACAATTTAATTTGTTTATTATATTATTTTTTTGGTTTCAACGCACTTTTTAGGTTTTGTTTTATTTTTAGTTTATAATATTTATTATTATTTCTAAATTTTTAATTATTTTTCCTTATTTTCTTTCAAACGTTTTAATCTTTTTAAAATTTGTTATATATATATTTTAAATTGGTTTAAAACTTTTATTTAATTTTTATAATTT
This sequence comes from Taxus wallichiana var. yunnanensis, assembly GCA_018340775.1. Lineage (NCBI taxonomy): Eukaryota > Viridiplantae > Streptophyta > Pinopsida > Cupressales > Taxaceae > Taxus > Taxus wallichiana. Next base: position 480,001,029 of record CM031237.1, read on the forward strand.
AATTTGTTTATTATATTTACTTTTAAATCTATAATATGAAATAGCTTTTATTTAATTATATTTTTATATATTTAATGATGTTTTAAATGTTTTTATAATGTTTTTATTTTATTCGTTATTTAATTTTGATGTTTTTATGTTTTTCTATTAATTGAACTTAATGGCAAATTTTTTTTTCCAAACTTTATCCATTGGGTGAACT